>JADLZK010000198.1:0-134808 GCA_015847255.1 Hyparrhenia diplandra
TAAAAATCCCACGCAGGTTTATTATCCGAATTAAACTTAAAATCATAACTTCCGATCCGTAACTCCGATTTAGGTCAAACCACTTCTAGTATTTTTCTAAAATCGCGGGTACTCTATCCGTTTATCATGATTTCGCTCATTATCACATGGTGTCTTTTTATCGCTACTCATTCGCCCTAATATTTATTCGATAATCCCATTAACGTGGAAGTAGCCAATAAGACCTTTATCGAGAATTGCAACCTCGGGATATCGCGAGCCTCGACGACGCGTAAACAACCAAGGCAAGTCCTTACCCTCCCCCCTTAATCATGACCTAATTAATTAATCTTTAACCATGCAATAATTATATACCGATGTGTTGATCTAAGTAAATGCTTACACATGCGGATGATAACCTCGATTCGTAAGCTAAGTGCTTAATGAGCTGTGTGCATGAGATGAGGATAACGCTAAGTGCGAGAGGTTATCACCGAAAGTATGTGTTTGTAATAATGTTTAATTATAAGTTAAGATATAATAATAGTAAATGAGCCTGACCAACAAAGAGGTGGGTGGTGTTAGTCTACATGGAGGTGGGCTAACACGCGACTCGTGAACCGAGGGTTCTCGCGAAGAGATACTTGCCTCCCCTAAGGACCGGTTCATAGACCATCTACCTAGTGAGATACCACGCATGACCACACGCCGGGATGTGGCGACTTGATCTCACACCCCGTTGGGGTCAAGGTATATTGCATGCCTAGTGGTGGGCGGTGGCGTATGGGCTATCGGGAGCGAGACATGGGGAGAGTGGCCCCATGGTCCCTTTTTGGCGTGAATCTTTGGTGATCTTCCACGTAAAACTTTTGGCGCAATGTCATCGTATACCACTATTAAGTTGACGGATCCGAAAGTGATCTTAGAAATGCCGCGGTGCTAATGGGATGCTGGAGTGACCTTCCCATTTCCAACCCCCGAAACTTTTTGGTAGAAGATATACCAAAACCTAGAGGCATCCGAAGGTACGCAGGTCTCGTTTGGATCTTTTACGACCAATCGATCATGGAAGGAGCCGATCCATCGCGTGTGGGGAAATTGTACAACCTCTGCAGAGTTTTATTTAAATCTATTCGAATAGCTGTTGGTATTTTTTAACGCGACACGATAAATGCTAAAGCGCACGGAAAGTACCGTTGTAGCTTTTCGCCCGAGTATTCAGTGGTATCGATTTCCACGGGAACGGAAGTGAACTAGAAGGGATCAAGTACGCCCAAGAGATAAGGTATAATAATATTTTTGTAGGTAGAGAGGGTTCTCTAAGGTTTTCTCAAGATTACTAAATACCAAGGTTCGGGCTTACTAAACCCTACTTTACTGAGGACGCGGAACCTTTCCGATCTCTAAAAAGGCGGGAAAAAGGTAATCGTGGTGGGGCCGCCAAAAGCTCTACGAAAACACCAACACGCACGTGGTGGACTACAAAGGCCTGGTCTGAGCTGTCACCCCCGGGCTACAACACAACTATTCCGTAGCATTGGGCGCAATCTGTAAATCCTCTAGCCCGGACACCATGTCTACGCTTAGAAGTTTAAACTAGTTTCACGTGAAAAAACTAGAGCCTTCATCGAACGGAGATCCGATAAGTAAAAATAGAATAAGAACTGAATTTAGTCAAGTAATAATCAAGAGAATATCATAAGATAACCTCGATATTACTCATAAAGAGTCGGCTCCGTAGAGGTACAAAGTTGGAAAACCGACAAAACACGGCTCCTCCTCTCTCTTCCCTCTCCTCTCTTCCTATTTTCTAATTTGTACAACTAGGTGAAGAACACCTAGAGGGACAATCACTACATTGTATGGGATTTGGAATTGAAGCTCAAGTGTGAAGTGTGTTGTAATGTAGTGTGCCCCTCAATTTATAGTGGAGGGAGGAGGAAAATGGAGGGCTCTCCTTGTTCGGGAAAAATTGGCGAACGCATAAAGTCGCACACCACATGCAACCGCTGCTACTCTCGGGGACGTGTTGTCAAAGAAGGTGCGCGTGGATCGGGAGCTCGTCCGGGGCGACATGGTGAAAGTTTGGGCACCATGCAACCGCAGTCTTCCGAGGGAGGTTCTCCGTATGCAATTCCAAGCCATGCAACCGCTTCTTTGAGTAAATTTTGGTGCCAAGTTTGATTCCCGCATGCAAAAACCGTCTTCATGTGGCGGGAAAAACGTTTCCAAGAATATATTTAAAAAACGCGCCTCGCCGCTTTGAGCGCACCACCGGCCGCCACGTGTCGAGCTCCAATACACCATGCATGGTGATATATATATTTGGACGTGGGGAGACTTATATCATTTCATGCAAATATTGTTTACGTGATACTTCTCATTGGGAATCCAAATATAGCAAATGATATATGAATTTTGATCAAGACGACGCAGTATCCATTGGTGTACTGCTTTTCATCATTTTGAATAGTTTTTATCTGCAAAAAAATTAGGATTTCTGAAAAACAATTAGAGCACCAAAACTCGTGGAACTCGTCGGATAAATAATATTTGGTTATGATTTGACATGTAATATTGTCTTTTTAGTTCACTCGGTGGTAATAAAATATGCATTAATTGAGTGTCAACAATAGCCACGCCCTTGGAATGGGCAAATGCTAGGCCGGATCATCTATGATTAGATTTTTCACACTAATGTTGACTAACCGTTTGTGCTTGTTTTTTTGATGATAATCTTATATAAGCTAATCGGGAACTAGCGAGAAGCGATTTTAGAGTCTCGCTAGGGCCCAAACCCATAATAACCACCAACCCACGGTGTGTGGACTTGCCGAGTACTTTTGTACTCACCCGTTGTTAATTTTCGAGTTAGGCCGGATGGGGACTTGACTACGATGACCACGATAAGGCAATGCGGGAGGATGATTAGACGTTTTACGCCTTTGGGTTGCTAGGACCGGGATGTTGACACTAGGGTTTCGACTACGCTCAAGTTGCTTGTGGGTGTGACATGATAGGAGCCACTATGTTTGTAGCGACTTCGATAAATAAATAATTAGCCACATCATGGCTTGGGTTTATCCACCGTTGTGTCACCTCTAAGATAGTGACCCTCGAGTCACTTATGTAAGACCTTATTTATCCTATCAATAAAAGCTTCGGCACTTTTTTATAAATAAATCTGGTGTCCTCTTGTCTCATAAAGCGTATTAGCGCTTGATCCCGGCACTAATACGTGTAATTAACGACCATTAAAAGTGGGCGTGATTAAGTGTGAAGTTAGCTTTCTAGGTTAGAATGCATGCAAATGATTTTGAACCTAGAGGCACATGATGATCGATATGTATGTATTGGTTTTCCCTCTTTTTATGTTTACGACTTATCGATCCTAAATCACTCACACCCTCTATGGTGTCTTGAGTGTAAAATCAAATGGCCCTAATGGTTTATACCTTTGCCTCGAGCCCATTTGATCCTCGAACCACTCAAGTTGAGCACTTGATCATCCTTTGGATCACCACGGCCCTTCCATCATGACCCATCATTTGGCATTTGTTAAGTGCTAAAAAGAATATGAAGGATTACGCAGCGCATACGTAACACCTACCATTGTAGCTTTTCCCTAGGATGAGTATTCTAGAGTATCATTATCCACGGGGAAGCTTTGGTTAAAGAATTTTAATAAGTCACAATCATGTATCCACTAACTTAGCAAACCACTAGACTATAGTGAGGGGGTAAATGTTAAAGGATAAATAAGCATAAAATAATAACCTACCTAAAGTTATCAAAAGAATTACTAAACTATTCAAGAGGTCAAAGGGAGAGATCAAGGTTCCTGGGTACTTCTCTAGTACTTAGGTTCTATGATAGCAATTATACTAATTCACTTTGGAGCGGCGAGTACCTTTCCGGTTCTCGAATAGACTGGGAAGAAGTCACCGGGGAAGGCTGCCAAAAGCTCTCTAAAACACCAATCGAAAGCGTGGTGGACTACAAAGGCCTTACAGAGTCTGTCACCCCTGGGGCTACCACAACTATCCGTGGGATTGGGAAGCAACCTCAGGTAACCAACAGCCTAGACACCAAGTCTACACTATTGATTACTACTCTAGCTACCTAGAATAACTAGAGCACTCAATACGAGGAGATCCCATGCAATAATATAACAACTATACTTAACCATATATGAAAGGTATGGAAGTGAATAAAGATAGTAAATATATGAATCATAAGTCTTGTAGAGAAGATATAAATACATACTATACTCGAAGACATCTCAGAGCGAGAGCATAGCTCCTCTCTCCTTTATTCTTGATTAGATCTAAGTTAGATCTAATCTAGTTCTAATTACATGGCTAATCTATCTCTAATTACATGACTAATCTTCTTCGAATCTACTTCTAATTCACTAATCCCAGAGAGAGGTTATCCTTACATTGGGACACCTCTACAACTGAGAGATAATGAATGGAATGAGATAGAATGAATTAGGGTTTAGCCCTGGGGTCAGGGTCTTCTTTATAGGCCTTGGCGATGAACGATGACCATTGGATCAAACCGACCTTCAATAACGGTGTAGATACAACCTCAAGGTCGGTTACAAACCGACCTACGAAGATGGGCTGGATCGGGCACTGTAGCCTGGCGGCCGGCCTAAATCCCTCTAGCGGCCGCCAGGGTCTTGTGGCCAAACCGAGCCAGGTTTCTCCTGGTGTCTTCTGGTACCTTCTAGAGTGTTTTAGTCCACATTTTGGGTCGAGTTACTTCACGGTTAAGTCTTGTCATTGTATGTGAGATATATTCCGAACTTTCTCCATTCTTCTCTGCATTTATCTGTTAAGTCTCTGAAAAGATATAAATCACCAAAGCTCGTGGAATTATGTTAGTTAGACCCCTAGTCTATGTTGATATTCATTTTACGCCCTTATTTCATGTTTAGTTGACTATTAATATTATGCTATAACAGGTGTCAACAAGTTCCCCCAAGCTTACCCTTTACTAGTCCCTAGCAAAGTCAAACTTAGCAATGGATCAGGAGTTGCTACAGCGTTTTCACACCTCAAAAGTACACATGCTTTCAAACAAAATTTCTCCTCCGATAAAAAACTTGCTCTTACCCATATTACCTTTAACCATGGAGCTTATAGCATTTTCTTAGGATCTTGGGTAATTGAAAGATAGAACAATCAAGTCAAGCACCATGTCTCAAATTCTTTGTTCAACCTTCATTCTGGAGTTTTTGCAAGTTTTCAAAAATAAAACTCAAAAGTTCCTTTGTATGACCCTCTCAAGTCTCTCATTTGTGGTATTTGTGGATCCTCACTTAGGCAATAATGTTGTGTTACCTTTCTCTCATAGTATGTGGTATTTTTAGAATAAGGCAGTAGGACACTATGCCTTCTTCTCTCTCATCCTATATCTAAGGCTTATATATCTGAAGCTCATAGGTAAGAGAAAACTAATTTATTTACTTACTAAGCATATATTGTAAATTCAAGTAATGGATCCAAAGTTACAAGTCACACTGATCAAGTGGTGCATGTGTATGGTGGATAGAATAAAAAATGGTATGGAATATAGTAAGGTGTAAGGAAAAGATGATGGGAAATCTTACTTATGCTCCTTGAGGAATCTTCTCTCTTTTAAAATTTGGAAATCTGTAGAGAATCTGGGTTGTATCTTTTTCTTTCTTTCTTTTAGAGAGGTGGGTCCTACTCACCCTCGGACTTGTGTCCATTTTTCTCTATCTTTTATTATTTTAGAGATGTGGGCTCTACTCACCCTCGAACACTTGTTCATTTTTCATCTCTTCTCTTTAGGGAGGTAGGCTTTTCTCGCCCGTAGGACACTTGTCCATTTTTCATCTCCCTTCTTTTTTTTTTTCTTAGGGAGGTAGGCTCTACTCGCCCGTAGGACACTTGTCCATTTTTCATCTCCCCCCCCTTTTTTTTTAAATACAACCCAAATCTCTTTTGAAATAACTTTTGAGAGATAGACAAATATGTAATGGAGCTTTTGTAAGATATTGGCTAGCAATGTGTGAGTGAATGGGTGTAGGAAATATTTTTGGTTGTTCTCTCGGGATAAGAGTAGAACATTTTTTGTGAATATTTGTTGGATGCTTTGTGGATGCGTACTTTCAGAGTAGAAGTAGCAATAATGCAAGTGGAATAGAGTGTGGTGGAGTGGATTGTGCATGATCAGCATAACAAGTTTCTAAGGGTCGACAAAGATTGAACGAACTCAATGCAAAGCAAGCTGCCTATATATATTAAAGGTTTTCCTAATCTAAATAGCATGTATATATGGCTGTGGTAGGAGGTTCACACTCTTGTCACACAGGAACTTATCATGTGCACTTTAATTTTCAAAAGATAAATCTCTAGAAATCTAGTATCACTAGGAATAAGATAAATAGTAGCTCAGACTCTCATATATCATATCCGCCAATTACCTAGACTTTAGAGCAAGCATTTGCTACCCACAGGTTTGAGGGTTGAGCAATCTCAAATCAAAGTAGTTGCATTAAAAGCTCGAAAGAAATTAAGCTTGAAAGATAGGTACTTAAAAGGAATTATGACCAGACAACTATTCATCATCTCCAAGGCTAGAGATTATCTTCAGAGTTTATTTTATTCTCACACTCTAATATAGACTCTTAATAAAGACTAGATAGACTCTATTTATTTGGTTTTCTTAGTTATGCATCTTTTTTTATTTCTTTTCAATAAAGCAAACAAATCTAGCAAATATATATAAGATAGAGGGGTACTTATCTGGATACATGGGGGTTGCCCTCCCCAAAATTTGGATGTTGACATAGTCTTTGATGTTCTTGATGGTTGGAAGTAGAGGTAGATAGTGATGGTGGCTGATTGATCTTCTTTAATGCTTTGGACACCATGTGCGCCATGTCTCTCTTCCTTGGGATCTCTTGAACTCAAATAGACAACAAAACTAGTGGAACTTGATTAAGCATTAGGGGTTAGCCACATTGCTTTTTCAAACTGTCTGAAATCTTTTCAGCAGCATTAAATATTTTTGGGGTTTTCTATGCAAATAAGGATGACGATGCATGCATATTTATTTTATTTTTATGCCACCACAGTAAATATCCTTGTGGGTTGTTATACACCACAAAATTACTTACATGGGGCTTAAAGTTTTTCAAAGTATATGCAACAAACAAATATTTATTTTTTCTTTTTCTAATGCAAGGCTAGTGCTATAATGTAAATATGCTAAAGGAAAATGATTATGCAATGCAAGGAAATAAATATGGATAACTACCGATCTTACCTTTTCGGCGAGGGTTGAGTTTTAAGTCCTCACGAGCGAGACTTCTTACCTTGTCGTTTCCTTGAGCCTATTATCTAATATCGGCAGGTTGTGCTCCTTGAGATATTAAAGGGCGGCGTCACCCATGTTCTTTGCCTTATGAGTTGGAGTGAAGCGTAGGCGGCATCTTGTTTAGTGTGCATGCTTGTAAGACATTCACTTGTTGAATTTCGAAGAGACTAATAGGCTTCTCCACCTTTTTTGCTCAAAGTGTGTCCCGCTTGCAAAATCAAGGTAGAGATCAAGTGCATGGGCTCTGTTGGTGGGAAAACACCAACCAGAACCAAAAACTTCATTCATTCTTCTCTAACCATAGGCACAACAAACAAGATAGATTTGATTCTTATATGCTTTGCTTAAACCTAACTTGGGTGACAAGATCAGAAGATTGAGCATGATTGTTTGTGGTTAAAACTTTCGTGGTCGAAATAAGCTCGTTGACTCTTGGAAGGGTTTTCTTATCTAAACATCAAAGGCTTGATTATGATTCTTCCAAAGTAATGTGAACAACATTCTAGCTTTACAAGATTAGAACTATGAGATCAAGAGAATGGTGGTAGGAACAACTAAAGAAACAAAACATGTTGAGCTAATGAAAGCTAGATCAAGCATGGTTATTACTCTAACATGTTTGAATCTTTATTTATGAACAAGCCATCCTTAAGGAAAAGCTTAAGTAATGACAACTTACCTCAAGATGTTACCTTATTATTGGAATGTGACAACATCGCAACACCTTGTGGTGGTTCTTTTCTTCTATTGAAGCTTTCCTTATTTGGCCTCTTATGTATCCTGTTCTTCACTTGTCTTCTTTATTGCATAGTCCTTTCTTTCTTGTCTTTTAAATTGTGCCTAGACCTTTTGCTCCTCTCATGATTTTATTCTGTAATATTAGTTGGCAAATGAGATGCAGGAAGGAATATAAGTAACGTAAACAAGGGTAGAACTGTCATGGAGCTCAAGGTTGCTTTTATGCCAAAAGAAGTTTTGATTGGATATTTTATATGCTCACCATTACTTTCTTTCTAGTTGGAAATTTTATTATACCTTAAGTTTGATTTTTTTATGCATGACATTTATTAACCATTCAAACTTAGAGACAAAGTAATAGTGAGTTGAGGGATTGCAAACCGGCATGTCGGTGTGAAAGCTTGAGAAAAGGAAGAGTATGTCGGATGATCTTTAGAGGAATCGACCTTCCTCCCCATGCTCGAGCCTTCTGTCACTCAACACTTTAAGTGTGAATCTTTGGACCGTCCCTAATCATGTGTTGCAATCACCATGTCCTTAGGCGTTGTTCATCCTTTGTTTACGCAAGATTAGTGACAAAGAATACCCGAAGGAAACTTGTCCTAGGAACATGTTGTTGTTGTTTTCTTTAACTTGAGCCTTCATGTGCTCGAGATTTTTTTTTATTTTTTCATAGAGAACATAAGACAAAGGTTGTATACAAATATGTGATTTATATTCACTTACCTGTCTTTGATGTTCTTTTGGTCTGTTGCTTTGTCCATCCACTTCTCGAGTGAGAGCTTCTTCTAGATCGTGTTGTATGACACTCTTCTTCGTTGGATAGACATAGCATAGACTCTTTTTTACGCAAAAATATTAGTGGTTGAAGCATACCGGGGGGAATACACAACATGGTTGAGCGGGGGTTCTTTGTCCAAAGCTCATAAGATCTTATCTATGCTAATGATAAGGTAGTTCTTTGATTACTTTAGCATAGATTTTTATTTATCATGTCTTATACACATTTTATTTGTGGCTGCACTTTAGTATGTGGATCAAGGCAAAGGTAACTTGTAGCAAAAGACAAGTTGAATGATATTTGATACTTACGGTTCTTCCATCAATGATGAATGAGCGTGTCTTTTGCACAAGGTTGGAGTTCATCATATGCCTTGCTTCATCTCTAATATGAGTTCATCTCTTGACTTACCCCAATTGATTTTAAAAATTTTTTTGGCATGGGTTAGTTCACAAAATATCAAAGTCTACGCAAGCAATTCTCAATTCAATAACCAAACTAGACTCCATGTCTAATTCAATTAAGGAAGGTGTGGGGGATCGATATTCGGGACACCCGTGCGTGATCTCGAACCATCCACGACGAGTAAATGGGACCGAGATCTCGACCGTAGGCGAGCTCCTCATGGGCGAGAAGGGAATGCTCGGCCCGAGGCTCTCCCACGGGCTCCCAGATGGAGGCCCGCCTTCCCCGCCTCATTCGAGCTCCCGCCCCCTCTCACCCGATGGCTCAGCGTGCCCGCACCTCGAAAGATCTCATCACAAAGGGACCCCTCTCGAGTCTCGAGCAGGCTCCCGAGGCGAGCTCGAGCTCAGCAACGCCCATTCTCGCCTCGAATGAGCTCTCACGGTATAGAAGGACATGCGAGGAGGCTCGAGGCTCGCCCGACGGGGTTCTTTCCGTCTCGGACGAGCTCTGAGTAGTACCGATTCCCGGCTAATAACGGGCTCGGGACACAATGCCAATGCCAACGGCGCCGTGGCTGCTACTTGGCGCCGTAGCCTATGGCGGGATATCGTCGGGAGAACAAGATCCTGGCGACCGAGCGCGGTATGGCCCGTCGGACCCGCGCCATACAGCGCGGCGCTATCTGGACAGCGCTACGGACAAAGATGACCTGCCGGCAGCGGGCGAGGCGAGCTCCCGTCAAGCTCTCCCATCGTCCACACGTTTTCTGCGATGCGCCGCGCGCGCATTTATGGCTTGGCGGCGCCGCGCGAGTCCGGCCGTGAACGGCGGCGTGCGTGCTGATGGACGAGGGGGCTCATGGCATTTCTTGGCGGTGCGGCGAGCTCTTTGTTCCCTCGGAATCACCGACCGGCCGAGCTCAGGAGCTCGGCGGCCGTCTGAAACAAAACATATAGGAATATGGAGCCGCCCCTCGTAGCTCACGACGGCCGGCGAGATGGGCTTTGGCGCGGGGCGGCGGCGGCGGCGTATCTTGCGGGCGGTCCGGCGTGCGGAACCAAAGCGGCTACATTTCCTTCTCCCACCCCCAAATTTGTATTTCTTCGACCTCTAAGCCCTCGATCAGGGCCACTGTGCTCCCTTGCAACTATAAAGGGGCAGCATGGCCATCGGATGGAGCGGGGCTCTCGAGTTCTCAGCTCACAAGCATTCTAGCTTCCAACATCCGAACACCTACTTTCCACGGAGACACGGGAGCTCATCTCCCTCTCGCCAGGCTTGTATTCGCCGTCGAGCTTTTGAGCTCGGATAGTGGCCTCGCTTTGACTAGGGGGCGCGATTTGCCCCGAACCGGTATAAACCTTGTGTCATTGTCTCTAGAGCTAGACCGCCGAACGCGTAGCGGACATTCTTGTGGCGGTGGTATTAGACCACGACGATTAGCGCCCGGTAGAGCAGCGCTAGTGCGGCGTTTTCTCCACTCAGATGGCTTCTTCCACTTTGCGGCGAGCGCGGCGCCCGGCGATGCGCCGGCCGCGATCGACTTCCGACGCAGAGCGAAGCGGTCCGTCCGCCGGGCGTCTTCACCGCCGATGCGGCGTGAGGACATCCCGGCCGCCTCCGGCGCCGCGACTCCGTCTGGCGAGCATGGGGCGGAACTCCACCTCCCGCCCGATCGGCCCTATCGCGCCGCCCGCGGACGGCTTCTTCGGCCTCATCGAGGACACGCTTCACGACATCACGGGGGGCGAGCCTACGCGAGGCCACTGCGATGTGACCTTCTCCACCGCCAATGTCGCCCTACAGCTCGCGGCGAAGGCGTGTCGGTCTCGCGAGTTCCGCGATGGCCTACGCGGGATGTTGTACGATAGGCGGCGGGGGGCCTCCCACCCCTGCGGGGCGTGAGCTGGCGGGGCCGGCGTCCACGAGCTCGGGCTCGCCCTCGATGGGATGAGCCTCATGGATTGCGACCGCAGCGTCGGTGCTATGTCACACCCAGATGGTGCGGTAGAGGGAAGTCACGCGAGTGGCGCCTCCCAACACACGCCCACGAGACCGCCCAGCGGCGCCCGGTGCGGCGCCGCCTATTACGCAGCATCAAAGCCCGCTGGGAGGAGCTCGAGGGCTCAAGCGCGGCAATGACGCGAAACCCTCCTCGCGGCGAGGGGAGGGAAGGCGGCAATCGCGAGCCGCTCCCGAGCCAGCGAGGTCCACGGCATGGCGGGCCGAAGGCCGGGAGCGGCTCCAGCGGTGTTCGGGAGCATCCCAGGCACAGCGGGCCGCCTTTGCCCTACGGCGTTGCCGGCCCGAGGACCAGAGGCGCGGGGCCTGGCGGCTCAAGAGACTCGGCGGAGCGGTCGGTCCAGCGGCGACAAGCTCTGGCGTCTCTCCGCGACTGTTGGAGGAACCGAGGCTTTCTCCACCGAGTCCACGCCGCGGCGGCGGAGTCGGCGAGGAGACGCCCGGGGACACCAGCGCGGCGAGCGGGCTTCGGGCTGAAGAGCGTCCGGGGCGGCGGCAAGTGCCACCCGGCGACCATGAAGCGCCCTCGCAGCTTCTGACAAGCGGCGGTGGCCGCCGCAGCGGCGGGGAAAGACAAAGCCGCAGGCCGCGCCCGGTACCGCCGCGGGCCCGTCTCCCAAAGCGGGACGCCGGCCTCGGCTCGGCTCGAGGAGGCCCTAAGACCTTCGGTTCACGCATTCACGGCGCTCGTTCCCTCCTCGCTTCCGAGCTCCGGCCTCGGTGCGGAAGTACAACGGGAGGCGACCACGCCACGTGGCTCGGGACTACCGCCTTGGGCGTCAGCGGAGGTGCAGCGGCGACTATTTCATCGTGCAACCTCCCTCTCTATCTTGCGGTCGGCGGCGGTCATGGCTCGAGCACCTCCCGAGGGGCACCATCGCAGCGGGAGGACCTGCGCGGCGTCTTCGTTGCGCGCTTCCGGGGCACCTTCGCGACCAAGCACGACGTGGGACTGCGGCGCAAGCGGAAGAAGGAGGAGGGAACTGCGTGACTACATCGAGGGCGCTTCTCCAAGCTGCGCAGCAACCTCGGAGGCCTCGACTCGAGATCATCCTTACCTTCACCTTGGCTGGCACCGCAAGACCACGATCCACGAGCTCGGCGTCCGAAGCCCCGACGAGTGAAGGAGCTCCTCGACCTCGCCAGCGTCACGCCAGGGAGGGGCGGCAGTCTCCGCCATCACGGGCAGGGCAAGCCGAGAGGCGACGGTGAGGAAGCGGGGGATCGAACTCTGCGAAGGAGGAACAAGAAGAACAAAGCGCCGCGACGGCGGCGGCGACGACGACCGTAGCCCGTTGCGGACAGCGCCGGCCAGCGCAAGGGTGGCAAGCCTTTCATCCCGAGCGCCCGACAAGATGCCTCGGGCGTCTGCCCGCACCATGAGGGCGGTCAAGCACAAGATGAAGGGCTGCTTAGTCTCATGAAGGAAGCGCGTGATGGAGCGCGGCTGGCGCGTGGTGGCGGCGAGGGCGACAACGACAAGGACACGAAACCCGGCTCAGACGAGTTTGGCGCCGACGCATCGCCATCCGAGGGCGGCGCCGTCAGCGTCGTCTTCGGCGGGGCCACCCGACTCACGAGTCAGCGCCGCCCAACGAAGCTCCGCGGCGCGCGAGGTCCTCTTCACCGGCCGGCTTCCCGGAGGAGAAATTACCTCAAGTGGTCGAGCCGGCGAAATCGCAACCGACAAGGCCGATCATCCCGCGACACATCCGCGTGCGGGAAGGTACCCGCTTCGTCGTCGATCCCATCGCCGGCACCATGCGCCTCGGGAAGGTGTTGATGGATGGCGGCGCGGCCTCAACCTCCTCTACATCCCAGCGCTCGGGCCCTTGGCATCCCCAAGGCACGTCTCGCCGTCGCGGGAGCCGATCCATGGGGTGGTGCCGGGGAAAGCGGTCTCCCTTTCGGACGGATCGACCTCCCGTCACCTCGGCACCGGGACAACTTCTTCCAAAAGAGGTCCTCACGTTTGAGGTGCTCCGTTCAAACGCCTACCCGCCTGTTGGGGCGGCCGTGCTATCGCGAAGTTCATGGCCGTCCCCAGCTACACCTATCTCAAGCTCAAGATCCCGGTCAGGGAGTCATCTCATCGATTCCACCTTCGAGCACGCATTGGTGCGAGTCGCTGCGCCGTCGATCTGCCAAATCGGCTATCTTAAGATGTCGAAATCGGCGAATCTTTGCCAAAGATGGCGGCACAGGCGGCGCCGAAGACTCCCGAGCTCAAAGGCGGGCATGAGCTCAACCGTCGAGCGAGAGGTGGCGAGCACGAGCTCGATCCGCCGAGCTCGAGAAGGTGTGAACGCGTTCGAGCCCGAAAAGGGCGCCAAGGAGGTCACGGTCGACAAGGATGGGGGCGCACCCTCTGCGTGTGGGCCGAGCTCACCCCAAATAGGAAGCGAGCTCGTCGACTTCCTCCGCACGAACCTCGATGTATTGGCGTGGAGGGCCTCGGATATGCCGGGCATACCGGGGAAGTCGCCCGGCACTCTTGAACATCAAACCCGGCTCTCGGCGGTGAAGCGGGGGCGAGGCGTTTCGACAACGATCGGCCGCCGGGCAATCGCCGAGGAAATAGATAAGCTCTTAGCGCCCGGGTTCATCAAGGAGGTGTATCATCAGGAGTGGATAGCCAACCCTGTACTAGTTAAGAAGAAGAATGGGAAATGGAGAATGTGTGTTGATTACGGGTCTCAACAAGGCATGCCCAAAGGATCCGTTTCCTTTGCAGCGCATCGACGGTTGTTGACTCCACCTCGGGTGTGAAAGCGCTTTGTTTTTCTCGGCGCCTACTCCGGCTACCACGGATCGCGATGAGCGAGCTCGATCAGCTCGCTACCTCCTTCATCACTCCGTTTGGCGCGTACATTGCGTCACAATGCCCCCCGGTTTGAACGCCCGGTGCCACCTTCGGTGCATGCGAGAAAGTCTTCAAAGAGCTCCTCGGAAAGCTCGTTGAAGCATCGTCGGCGACATCGTTGTCAAGACAAAGCGCTGAAAAGAGCTCATCACGACCTCGAAAGGTCTTTGCTAAGCTCAGAGTTGGTCAAGCTCAATCAGAAATGTGTCTTCGGGGTCCCTCGAGGGAAGTTGCTTGGCTTCATCGTTTCGAGCGTGGCATCGAGGCCAATCGAGAAGATCGCCGCCATAATGAACATGGGGCCAATAAAAAGCGTCAAGTGCGTGCAGCGGCTCACGGGATGCCTAGCGCGCTAAGTCGTTTCATAGCCCGGCTCGGGGAATGGAGCCTCCCACTCTGGCTGGCTGAAGAAGTCGGGCGCCGCTGGGCCGAGCCGAAGCCCGGCAAGCCCTCGACTGCTTTGAAGCAACTTCTTGCTAATCCACCCGTACTCGTCGCTCCCATGCCCAACGAACCCGATCCTCCTTTACATCTCGAGCCACCTCGAAGGTGGTAAGCACCTTTCGTCGTTTGAGGGAGGAGGAAGGGCATCGCGCTCAAAGTCGACATCGGTGTACTTCATCGGTGAAGTTCTCACCGACACCAAGACCCGCTACACCAGCTCGAAAAGCGTGTAATGGCTGATTAATCACCGGCGCAAGCTCGGGGCATTGCCGACTCCCATCCGGTCAAAGTCGTCTCCAAGTTCCCCTTGGCGAGGTCATCCAGTAGCCCCGGAGGTTCTGGGCGAATGGCCAAGTGGGCTATTGAGCTCATGGGACCCGACATCACCTCGCCCCGGAGGCGCCATAAAATCCCAGGCTGCGGCGGTCTTCATCGCGAGAGTGGACCGAGGTCGAGCAACCACCCGGGCCGGCGACATCGAATCTTTGGATGGCGCGTGCCGACGGATCCGTAAAGAAGTACGGCGCCGGCGTCGAGTTCGTCTTCATCTCTCAAGCGGGGTGCGCGCAAAGTACTCCATCCGCCTACACTTTCCGCGTCCAACAAGCGTGGCGTCTGAGCGCGGTGAGCGGCTCACGCGTCGCCCGAGCTCGTCAGGCACCTCGAGAAGGTCAAGGCGACTCATCTCATCAGAACCAAAGTCATGAAGGAAGTCGACTCGTCGGCAGAAGATGATCGCCTATCACGGAAGGTCCGAGCTCGAGGAGCACTTCCCGCGACCTCGAGGTCAACCACATTCACAGCCACCTCGACAACGGCGCGGATATTCTCGCCAAACTGGCGTCGGTCGCTGTCGGTCCCGCCCGGCGTCTTCATGCGACGAAGCAGCGCAAGCCATCGTCACGACTCAAAAGGCGACCTGCGGCGGGCGGAGCTGCGAACTTCGACCGCCGGCGCGCGAGCTCGGACCTATGAAGCGCGGAGGGCTCCCGCAAGCCCAAGCTCCCCCTAGCGAAGGCACACTAGTACGAGCTCACAACATGGCTCGGTGGATCGGGAGGCCGGATCGGACCGACGGCCCCGAGGGGCCCGGCGGATCCCCGCTTTGATTGATGGTTCAAGGAAGGCAAGCTCCCCCCCGGGCGGCGAGGAATCGGGCGCGGCGCGAAGGGCCAAGTCGTTCGTCCTTGTCCGGACAGAGCTCTCTGTAGCGGAGGCTCGGGATCCTCAGCGCGGCATCACTGCGGCGGGGGGGCTCATCGAGGAGATCCACTCCGGCGAATCGGCCACCATGCGGCGCATGAGCTCTCGTTGGGAAGTCATTAGGCGGGGTTTTTTCACTGGCCGACCGCCGTCGCCCGGATACGCCATCGAATCGTCCAGGCTGCGCAAGGATGCCGGTTCTTCGCCAAGCGACACACCTCCCGGCTCGGTCCCTCGGACAATCCCGCTCACGGCCCATTCGCGGTGCAGGGCCTCGACATGGTGGGACCCTTCAAGAGGGCGGCGGGGGCTACACGCACCTCCCGTCGCCATCGACAAATTCTCAAAGTGGATCGAGGTTATGCCCATCGCGGTGCGGTGCTGAGAAACCGTCAAGTTCTTCACCGGCATCATCCACCTTTCCGGGTCCCGAACTCCA
Source organism: Hyparrhenia diplandra (assembly GCA_015847255.1). Lineage (NCBI taxonomy): Eukaryota > Viridiplantae > Streptophyta > Magnoliopsida > Poales > Poaceae > Hyparrhenia > Hyparrhenia diplandra. Next base: position 16,234 of record JADLZK010000198.1, read on the forward strand.
TCATCACCGACAGCGGCACGAACCGTGGGGAGAGGTCTTCATCGGTAGGTGCGGCGATCGCGGCATCAGCGTCAACACGTCCTCGGTCGGTCACCCGGGACCAACGGCGGTAGAAAGAGCTAGCGGCATGATCTGCGGCGTGAAGTCTCGCATCTTCAAGAGCTCGAAAAATCGCCCGCCCGGTGGCTCGCCCGAGCTCCGTCGGTGTTATGGAGTCTCCGCCGCGGCGCCCGGAGGGCCCGCGGGACGGGCGCCGTTCTTCCTCGTCTTCGGATCAGGCTGTACTCCCCACCGACCTTGAGTGCGGCTCGCCCGCGTCAAGCCTTCAAGCGAGCACAATAATCAGCGCTGCTTTCGAAGCGCGCCGCCGATCAGCTCGACGGCTTCGGGACATCGCCCTCACCCACTCCGCCAAGTACTGCGGTCCATGAGGGCGCTACCACGACCGCCACGTCGGAGGGGCGAGCTTTCGGCGTCGGCGACTACGTCTTCGTCGGCGAGTCAGAGCTCGAAAAGACAAGCACAAGCTCGGCGCCGTGGGAAGGGCCCTTCACCATCGCTCAAGTCTTGAGACCAGGGCACGTACAAGCTCAAGGACCATCATGGCGAGTCCTCACCAGCGCATGGAACATCGAACAGCTACGTCGCTTCTACCCCTAAATGTATTTCGAATGTTGTAGCTACAAGAGCTCAATAAAAGCACAAATTCGATGCAAAAATATGTGCAAGCATTTCGAATTTTTTTCCTTAGGCGCATCCCGAGCAACGATCGGCCTCCGCCCCGGCGAAGACCCGCCCTTGCTCGGGGCTACAAGGGCGGGGTGCACACCCCACGTTTTTAACACACCGATTTTTCAAAACTTACAAGTTGAGAACTCGGCGACGAGCTCAAACTTGCGAACTTACACTCCTTCCTCTTAGCTCGGACAATGTTCGAAAATGACTAAGTCGTGGGCTCATCACCTTAGAGCATGGCGCGATCGCTTTAACGACCTCCAGCGCCCCTGCGGCCGGCCGAGGAATGGCCCGCCATCCGGCTCTCGAATCATGAGCTCACCGAAAAGTCGAAACAAAACATGATATAAGAGGAAAGACGACTTCCATTAAGCACGAGCTCCCTTAAAAGTTTTTACAATTTTCCTCAAACTAAGAGGACTTAATGAACTTGCGACTAAAGAGGCCGAGCCTCGAGTTCCTATCCTTGCGCGGGCGGGTCTTGATCCATCGGCACGGGGGCGGAGACGTCTTGCGCAGCTCCCTCCTCCTCGGCGGGCTCCCTCGGCTGCCCCATTGGCGGGGGCTCAAACACCTCGAGCTCCTCGGCGGCAAGCTTGAAGAGCTCAGCCCAGACGACTCGCGGTGGCGACCTCGGCGATAAGCGACCTTCCGATCGGTGTCGGCATCGTCAACACCCGGCGCCCACCCGTCTTCCACGATGTCGACCTCGAATTTGGGGTAGTGGGTGAAACGACGCCGATGGCCTTATGCACCACGCGGCGACTGCGTCCTCCGTCACCCACGGCGGGATCGCCGACACCCGCTGGCCGGGTCCGCCCCATCTTCCACCCCGGGACATCGCGGACGTCCTCGGCCGCGGATACAAGGCCCTCGTGGCGCGGCGAGCTCTCGACCTCCTCCACGGCCTTAGCGGCACGCTCTTGGAAGCTCCCAAGCTCTTGCCTCGGCCCGGCGAGGGCCCAGTGGTGTTTGTCAGGTCCGCCTCCTTCTCTCTGCAGCCAGCGAGGCTGCGTGTGCTTCGAGGGGAGGCTTCGAGGGGCGAGTTCTCGACTCACGTCCTCGGCCTCCCGCGTCGCCTTCAAAGATTTCTGCTTCTCACCGCAAACGAGACAACAGTTAGACACGAGCCACAAAGCCTTTGGGACCTTAAAAGAAGAGGGGGCCGCCCGCTTACTCCACTTCGTTTCGTCAGAGCTCTTGCTCGTTGTACGAGCTCATAATTTTTCGGCTTCAAACCGAACCCGCTGCGCCTCCGAGGCGCGGAGATTGCACCACAATTTAGAAGCTTCGCGGTCGTAGGCTGAAGTCCCGCCGACGAGGGCGGTCGGCCTCGAACGCCGAACAAACAAGACAAAAAAGACAAGGGCGTGAGCACTCACCCTCGAGCTCGGCGTCACGGTGGCGGAGTTGCTCGCAAGCTCGTCCTTGTCCTTCCGCGGGGACTCCCGCGCGAGCTCCAGCGGCTGGCGAGCCGAGCTCCTTGTTGTCGACTCGCACGAAGGGAGTCGAGCTCCTCCGCATCTTCTCGCCGCCGCTTGTGAGCGAGCTCGAGCTCCTCCTCCCGCCGGGTCGCCTCCCCGCAGCGGCTCGCACCTCGCCCGGGCCTCTGGGCAGCCCGCTCCTCCGCCCCACGAATGAGGTTGGCCGCCTCCTCCGCCCGGGCCTCCGGGAACCGGTCTTTGGAGCTGCGCGGAGCCGAGCTCGTCGCACATCTCAGCGCCTGGCGTCGTCGGCCGTCCCGACGAAACCGCCCGGCCCTCGGGGAGGACTGTCGGGGCGGTTGTACCCCCGATGGCCTCCCCTACGCCCGCAAGCCACAAACGATTAAACGAGAAAGAAGACACGAAACAAAGCCCCGACTACCGCAACGACGACGAACCTCGGAAAGGCGGCGGGCGCACTCTCGCCGGCCCGATGGTCGACGACTCCGCCTCCTCCCACAACGGCGACAACACTTGGGGCGACCTGGAGCAAAGGCGGGGGAACTACGATGTCAGCGCTGCCGGGAGGGACACTCGTCGCGCCGACAAATAAGACGGACACCTTGGCCCCGCAGCCTCGATCGCCCCCACGGCAAGGAACGGCACCGGACGCGGCGGTGATGTTCGTGGTGGCGGCACCCTCGACGGCCTCGTCTTCCAAGCCCTCATCGCCGGACCGCGCCGTCCTTCCATCGCACGCCGGCGCCCTCGTCGTCTGAGATCTCGACGACCTCCGCCCCGAGGTTGGGCCCCGACCCGTCGCGGGATCTCCCTCGACGCGCTCCTCGGTGGCCAAGTCCTCCTCTGGAACCGCCTTCCTCCATCTCCGACGCCGCCGACGGGCTCCCGGCGGCTGAGTACGGCGCCCCCAAGGCCGTCTGCTGAAGCTCTCGACCGAGCTCAGCCACGGTCCTCAACGCTGGCCCACGGGCCCGGTCGGCGCCGAGGAAGAGCCTAGAGCACGAGGTTTCAAAACCGGCCAGGCGCCGGGTCGACAATGCCCTTGAGGGGAACAATGGCGTCATCTTCGGAGCCCGCCCCCTCGCGTCACCGTCCGGGCTCGGACGTCGAGCCCGCCATCGCTGCCGCGCCGAGCTGCCAACGCCGTGGTCGAACTCCACCGGCGTCGAGCTCATGGTCAACGGCGCCATCGAGCTCGTCATCTCCAAGCCCGAGCCCGTTCGGCCGAGCTCGGCACCTCCGTCTTCAAGCGCTTGTCGAGTACGCCGTCGCCGCCCTAAGCGCGCGGGAAGTCGCACTGCGGATCGATCACTACAGCCAACGATGATGCGAAAAGCGGAGAGCATACCGACGGCCACCCTCTTCTACCTCTTCTTCTTCGCGCCTCCGCCGCCCGGGGGCCAGGGACGCCCGACCGGCACCCGACTGCGCGGGGCTTAGGGCCCGGGCGTCCCGATCCGAGAGGCGCGGACAGCGCTTATTGCGCCAAGGCCACCACCGGGCCCAGGCGAGCTCGCGGGCCCCGGCGAGATCCCGACCCGCCCATCGAGAGCGGCGTCGGCGTCGAGGGGGCCCACCCGCGGCTCGACACCGGCCCGTCTCCTCGACGGCCTGCTCGCCCCGCCATCGGGCGACCCGGCCTCCTCATACGGACAAGTGCCCCGAAGCCGGCGGGAGCTTGCCTCGGCTCCGCGGGAAGAGGAGGTTGGGGAACCGAAGGGGCACCACGCCGACCTATAGAGCTCGAGCTCGTTAGAGGGCTCGAGACAACAAGAGAACGAACCAAGACAAGGGGCGACGAGCACTTACCAACTCAGAGGTCTCGGATCGGGGAGGATCACGGGAGCTCCCGGGCGCCTCACTCCCGCCCCCGTCACCGCTTCATCCAAAATTCCACCCGGTCGACCGGAAGACAGCGGGCGTTCGCCGTCCCCACGAACGGGGCCTTCTCCTTCTCCATCTCCCACATTCGGAGAGCTCGACGCTAGAGGGGCACCATCGCCTTGCTGAGCCAGGCCTCGATGATGTGGTTCACCGTCAGCCCGACATCCCGGAGCGCCTTGATCCTCCCCCACGGTCGCCTCCACATCACCCATCGTGTTGTCGCGGCGGGCCCTCGCGCCACGCCTAGCTCCCTTTCGAGAAAGTGCGGCCGGTGTACCGCGGTAGAGGGTAGGAGAGGTCGTTCTTGAGGTAGAACCACTCCTCCCTCCATCCGGGGGTTGGCCGACGGGAAGTCATCCTCCGGGAAGGACTCCCGACCTTCCCCCCGCAGCCGCGCCAAGACGCACGCATGTCGGGGCCGGACCGCCCCCTTGCTGGCGGCCGGTGGGCCGGATCTTGGCATAGACGTAGTGCTTGAAGAGCTCCTAATTGGGAGGGATCCCCAACCACCCCTCGCGAGCATCGTGAAGACGGAGAGGAGAAGCACACCGTTCGGCGTAAGGTGCCGGAGCTCGATCCCCCGACGCGACGAGCCGCTGAAGAAGTCGTCCGCAGCATTCCCAGCCCGCGCCGTGGAAGGCGATGAAGGAGACGACGCACCCCCTCGGTGGGTCGCACCGTGGGATGCCGCCGGGATGATCCACTCCTCCGCCGCCGCCGCGGTACGGCGCCCACCGACGGTGCTACATCGCTCGATCTTCGCCACCGCCGCCGTCGAACGCAACCACGAGCCCATCTCTCAATCACCGGAACGGGTCGGGCGGCGGCGGGGGAAGGTGGAAGATCGGATCTACGAGTGGGCAGCGGCGATCGAACTCTCTCTCTCAGGCGTGGAGGAAGGTAAGAGACGAGAAGGTAAAACCGCTCCCCGATCTCCTCCTACTTATAGAGCTCGGTTGCGGCGGAGGCGACGAGAAGAACACGCCCGGGGCCCACCACGCACCACGCCCATCTCGCAACCGATGCCGCGAAATCGACGCACGCAGCGACACCCGGCGAGCCGAACGGCCGCGGCATTAACGCGGCAACCCCCGCCAACGGTAAAAACCCCAACGGTAAGATCTCAACGGTTATTTTTTACGCAACGGTGGAAACCCAAGAGCTTCGAGACGACGGTCGATTTATCGAGCTCAAGCGAGCACGCAGCGCGAGCTCATCGCCCTCGAGGTCCGAAGGCGGCTCGGCTCGAGAGCCCGGAGGCCACCCGGGGACATCACGGCGGGAGCCCACGAGAGCGGCGCCGGCGGCCCACGCCTCGAGCCCCGAAAAGGCCTCTGGGGCTTTCCCGCTGGCGCGTCCGGTCGCCAGCGACTACGATCAACTCCGAGCCGACCTCACCGACGAGGCGTCGCGCCCGGACATCGCTCGGGGCTCGAGAATCACGGAAGTTGGGTCCTTGGAACTTGAGGTTGATCCACCACCGGTCAAGCGAGCGGTGACGAGCTCGAGCCTCACCCGGACTATCCGATGGCAGCTCCCTGAGCACTCGATCCCGGCCAGCGTGGCAAGATCGAGCTCGAGCTCATCACCCCTGCGAGCAATCGCGAGGGGAATGGGTCGGCGAGCCCACGAAAATTCTAAAAAGCCTCCGTGAAGAATCTACTATCCTCACTGCCTCCTCTACACCGCGGGTGCGCTCACGCACACCCACGAGACCAAACACCAATCCCATGGACGAGCTACCCTATGACGAGAGCCATCACTCGGGCAGCATCAGGGGAGAGACCTCATCTCTCCCAAATGCTCGGGGGGCTCTTGTGGGGATCGATATTCGGGACACCGTACGTGATCTCCCGAACCATCACGACGAGCAAATGGGACCCGAGATCTCGACCGTGAGACGAGCTCCTCATGGGCGAAGGGAATGCTCTGGCCCGAGCTCTCTCCCGGGGGCCCCGATGGAGGCCCGCCTTCCCCACCTCATTCGAGCTCCCGCCCCTCTCACCGATGGCTCGCGTACCCGCACCTCGAAAGATCTCGTCTAGGGACCCCTCTCCGTCTCGAACGAGCTCCCCGGGAACGAGCTCGAGCTCAGCCCGACGCCCATTCTCCGCCTCGAATGAGCTCTCACGAGTATAGAAGGACATGCCGAGCTCGAGCTCGGCCGACGAGTTCCTTTCCGTCTCGGACGAGCTCCCGAGTAGTACCGATTCCGGCTAGTAACAAAGCTCGGGACACAATGCCAACCGGCGACGCCGTGGCTACTTGTCGGGCGCCGCAGCCTATGGCGGGATATCGTCGGGGAGAACAAGATCCCTGGCGACACGCGCGGTATGGCCCGGCCGGACCACGCCATACCGCGCCCGAACGCTACGGACAACCGCTACCGGGGGACAAAGATGACCTCGCAACGGAGGCCGAGCTCCCATCAAGCTCTCTCCCGTCCACACGTTTCCTCGCGATGCATAGCACGCGCATTTATGGCGGGGGCGGCGCCGCCGCAGGTCCGACCAGAGAAGCGATGGCGCGTGCCTCGATGGGCAGGGGGCTCATGGGCGACAACGGCGACGCGCGACGAGCTCACTGTTCCCTCCGTCACCGACCGATGAGCCCGAGCTCGGCGGCCGCGTCGAACAAAACATAGGAATATGGAGCCGCCCCTACGCAGCTCCACGACGACCGGCAGATAGGCTTTGGCGCAGGGCGGCGGCGACGAGCGTATGCCGGGCGGTCCGGCGTGCCCGACCAAACGGCTACATTTCCTTCTCCACCCCCCCAAATTTGTATTTCTTCGACCTCTAAGCCCTCCGTCCGAGGGCCACCTGTGAGCTCCCCTTGCAACTATAAAAGGGGCAGCATGGCCATCGGATGGAGGCAGAGGCTCTCAGAAGTTCTCAGCTCACAAGCATTCTTGCTTCCAACACCCCGAACACCTACTTTCACAGAGACCTGGGAGCTCATCTCCCTCTCTCGCCCGCTTGTATTCGCCCCGATACGAGCTTTTGAGCTCGGATAGTGGCCTCACTGGACTAGGGAGCGCGATTTGCCCCGAACCAGTATAAACCTTGTGTCATTGTCTCTAGAGCTAGGCCATCGGAGCACGCATTAGCCAGACATTACTGTGACGGTGGTATTAGACCACTACGTAAGGTTATTTAACCTAAGCACCACGCTTAATTTAAAAACCTTTGGGAACACCCTATTTGCAAATAGAAACATTCCCAAACCAAAGCATGCTATAGCAGACAAAGATAGCATCAAAGCACTATAGAGATTTACTCAAAAAGAGATGAAAAGCATGATCAAGGTGAGGATTTTTTTTAGATGCAAAATACATGGATGCATGTATGCAAGGGAACTAATCATGCAATGGATCTACTATGAGAAAACATAAACTAAGCGGAGTGAATGCATGAGTTAATCAAGTAAACATGCAATGCAATGCAATAAATTAAATGATAACTACTCAATTAATTTATAGTCCATGAGCAAGACTTTCTCACCTTTATTGATCATACTTACCGTGATGTGCGGCTTCTATGTACGTCACTTGAGATGTGTGTATTGAATTCTTGTGACGGCGACTTCTTTTTTCCAATCTACATATAGTTAGAATAATATATATTTAAATACATACCTTTGTGATGGCGGGGTTCCAATGGTGATGAATCTTGAATGATCAGGCACCCGGGTTCTTCAATCTTTTCTTTTCTCGTGGAATCTTGTCGGGAAGATCGCTTAACGACATCTTTTGTCCCTGTCTATTCCACAATTCAACGAAACAAGGATAATCCTACTAAAGCTAGTGATACACCAAATTAGCGAGACATCATGATCATCATTAGAATCTTTAGGCCAATTGCTTCCCGGCAACGGCCAAAAAAGCTTGTTGGCATTTGTTAAGTGCTAAAAGAATATGAAGGATTACGCAAGCGCACGTAACACCTACCATTGTAGCTTTTCCCTAGGATGAGTATTCTAGAGTATCGTATCCACAGGGAAGCTTTGGTTAAAGAATTTTAATAAGTCACAATCATGTATCCACTAACTTAGCAAACCACTAGACTATAGTGAGGGGGTAAATGTTAAAGGATAAATAAGCATAAAATAATAACCTACCTAAGTTATCAAAGAATTACTAAACTATTCAAGAGGTCAAAGGGAGAGATCAAGGTTCCTGGGTACTTCTCTATTACTTAGGTTCTATGATAGCAATTATACTAATGCACTTTGGAGCAGCAGTACCTTTCAGGTTCTCGAATAGGCGGGAAGAAGTAACCGGGGAAGGCTGCAAAAAAAAGCTCTAAAACACCAATCCGAACGTGGTGGACTACAAAGGCCTTACAGAGCTGTCACCCCTGGGGCTACCACAACTATCCGTGGGATTGGGCGCAACCTCAGGTAACCAATAGCCTAGACACCAAGTCTACACTATTGATTACTACTCTAGCTACCTAGAATAACTAGAGCACTCAATACGAGCGGAGATCCCATGCAATAATATAACAACTATACTTAACCATATATGAAAGGTATGGAAGTGAATAAAGATAGTAAATATATGAATCATAAGTCTTGTAGAGAAGATATAAATACATACCATACTCTGAAGACATCTCCAGAACAGGAGCATAGCTCCTGTCTCCTTTATTCTTGATTATATCTAAGTTAGATCTAATCTAGTTCTAATTACATGGCTAATCTATCTCTAATTACATGACTAATCTTCTTCTAATCTACTTCTAATTCACTAATCCCAGAGAGAGGTTATCCTTACATTGGGACACCTCTACAACTGAGAGATAAAGAATAGAATGAGATAGAATGAATTAGGGTTTAGCACTGGGGTCAGGGGGTCTTCTTATATAGGCCTTGGCGATGAACGATGACCATTGGATCAAACCGACCTTCAATAACGGTGTAGATACAACCTCAAGATCGGGTTACAAACCGACCTACGAAGATGGGCTGGATCGGGCATCGTAGCTTTGGCGGCCGGCCTAAATCCCTCTGGCGGCCGCGTGGTCTTGTGGCCAAACCGAGCCAGGTTTCTCCCGGTGTCTTCGGTACCTTCTAGAGTGTTTTTAGTCCACATTTTGGGTCGAAGTTACTTCACGGTTAAGTCTTGTCATCGTATGTGAGATATATTCGGAACTTTCTCCATTCTTCTCTGCATTTATCTGTTAAGTCCCCGAAAAGATATAAATCACCAAAGCTCGTGGAATTATGTTAGTTAGACCCCTAGTCTATGTTGATATTCATTTTACGCCCTTATTTCATATTTAGTTGACTATTAATATTATGCTATAACAGGTGTCAACAACCATCGTGCACCACACTTCGGTTGACCAATCTCCAACTAATCAAAACACTTAGCATAGAGAGATTAGTCCTATGATGTCACTAATTAGCCAAAACCAAACTAGAGATCTTCACCAAGCCGAAGCCGCGCCGCCAGAATGGTCGCGGGAAGCCCCACACCGGCCGGCAGCACCGGGAAGCCCGCCGCCATCAAGGCCACCAACGCCAAAGCACTAGGAGAGTGCTGCCGACGCCCGGGCCCGATCCAAACGGGGAGTCCGGATCCAGCATTGGGGAGCCCGGATCCAGTGTTGGGGAGCCCGGATCCGGCCAAGGCCAGAACGCCGGAACCCTAGGTTGGGGCCGCCGTCGCCGCCGCCGATGCCCAAGCCCCGAGGAGGCCGAATCCTGCCTGGAGGAGCCCGGATCCATAGAAGCTGGGGTGGAATCCGCCACGTGGCCACCGGCACCGTGAAAGCATCTGCCGGAGAAGGAAGGGAGGCGTTGGGGGAGGGGGAGGGAGACGCAAGGGGAGGAGCGGGGTAGGGGGGTGGCCTTTTTGAGCTCCCCTGTTGGCCGCCGCCGAGGAGGCTGAGAGACGGGTGTGGCGGCGGCGGACTGGCGAGGAGGGGGGAGAGGTTGGGCGGCGGAGCGCCCCTCCCCAGGTCACCCCGTGGGGAGGCGACGTGAGGGAGCTGGAGGAAAGTTAGTGTGGTATCGTCTTGTGTCGCCTTGCTCCGTTGAGTCTTCTTCCTATTGCGCCTTTTCTTTCTCCTTTGTTTCGTGTTGGTTCGTTGGGTTGCTTGCCACCTCCTTGGTGCTTTGCAACCGGTTGTATCAAAACTCCTATTGTCTTAATGAACCATAGCTTTAAACCCCGTTCCAAGAAAAAAAAAGGAAATGAGAGCAATGGCATAACGATCATAAACAACATGCATGAGTAATATAATTGCTACGGGTTGGTTTCTCTATGCCGAACTTTGAAGTTAGTTTTTTATATAATAAATTAATAAATTATCGAAGCAGTAGATGAGCTTCCTAATTATATATAGCGACGAAAGTCGGACTAAATTTGAGGGTGTGCGTTTGCCTTATGGAGTTATGGGTATATAGAATTTTTCAATACGTTGAAAATTTGATGATCATCACTGTTTTTCAGTTTTGACGTGGGCCAGTACGCCTGCACCTCTTAGTCAATGTCTAGGTTGGCCCATGCGATTACATTAAAAAAAAAGACCATATACTAAAAACAAGGACTAAGCACGATGTTGCAATGGTTTTTCAAATGTGTTTCAGGGGTGTTTTTTTAAGTGTTTCAAAAGATTGTTTTTAAGTGTTTCAACTACGATTAGATTTATGTTGCAACCATTATTTTTAGATATTTCAAAAGTAGATCGGAAATACCATCTCACCCTCGCCCTGGTGTTTCTTCCTCTTCCTTTTAGCACCGTCAGGCATCTGCCTCCGTTCCCCCCTCTTTTTTTCTAGATGTTGGCTTAGCCAACTGCGGCAGTCGCGCTGCTGCAGCTGCTGGCCGCTTGCATGCGTGTGAGCAGGCGCGAGCAGCGAATGAGCGTGACAGGCGCAGTCCGTTGCGTGCAGCCCAGTAGCGGCTCACAACAACAGAATGCGGTGTTAATTAAAGTAGTATGCCAGTGGGGCCATTATTCGAACGTTCGGGCGCTAGTGCTGCCGCTTATATAAAGCTTGTCCACACTGTAGTCTATTTCAAGATGAGCTATCCCTATCATCTCCCACTAACTATCCATGAACCCTATATATGTTCTATCACATGATTAATTATATATGTAAAGTATAGTTTTATATATACATGAACCCTATACAAAACAGGTGAAGGAGACATACCTCGTGCACAAGACCAAGGCAACTACAAATCCAACACCAATCTTGATGCAAGAGAGAGAGAGAGAAATGGGAGGAGAAGGGTCTAGAAAGCAGAAAGGGAGGTACCGGTCGAGCCACTCTTTCTCGCCAGTGTTGTCTTCACCAAATGAGAAGAGAGGGAGAAGACAAAAGCTAGATCATGGCTTTATATGGGCCCGCGAAAACCTTGTTGCGTTAGTGTCGATGGCGCGACAGAGTGGGCCCTATGATACGCGACACCAACTTTAGTCAACCGTCGAGTTCACCATGGCGCGCCAAGTAGGGTATCTTGTTCCACCTACCTTCGTACATACAACCCGATGGTTCTTAAGGAAAGACAATTAATAATCAACCAATTATATGAGAGGCTTAATGTACAATGCGAAACACTAATTCCGAGTGATAATCTATTTATCCATCCAATTTATTTTTGACAACCACAAACTTTATATATTAAGAAGCCAAGTTACAGAAAGGTCCTCCAAAGAAGACCGAATTACAGCAAGGTCCAAAGACTGGATAAGCACAACGAAACATCGGATGTGTTGACGATGACGAAGCTCGCCGGGCGAGGGGGTAGTAGGGGCGCCGATGACGATACACCCAGATGGATGGACCGCGCATAGCGACGGTTGAAGGTGGGGACGACAGAGCCCGATGGAGAAGATCATTCCGGGCGGCCAGAAGGATAAGTAGTATGTCGTCGCCGGAGGTAGAAGATGATGCTCAAGTCGAATCCCCTGGTAATGGCGAGGTCGTTGAAGATGACGAGGTGCCTGGTAGGAGCCTGGAACTGCAAGAACGATGGATGCTTGGTGGAGGACGGGCGGAGTGGATCGGGCGGTGGTGGGTCATAGAAAGGGCGGATCTCGGAGGCGATGCGGGAGGCAGAGCAGATGGAGCAGGGACGTGATCTGCACAACGGTGGAGAGGATTGATATTATTTAAACGTACCATGGTTGTAGCCTCGTCGATGGCGACGGGTGCTGCCGCAGCAGCTAGCGACGACGACGGTGACGATGACGAAGAAAGTGGCATCCAGGGGAGCACCCATCCCGGGACTCCTAGGACTACTACACAGGAGGGAGAGGCCCCTTTCCCTACACGCTGCGGCGAGGATGCCGGAGCAGGAAGGGAAGCGGTCGGCTGTGGCTTGATTCGGCGGCGAGGACGGTGAAATCTGAAGCGCGGATCGATGGATGAGGTGGAGGAAGAAAAGTTGGAAACGTTTACTACGTAGATTTCCCTTTTTTTCCCTTGAAACCGTAACTTTTTTTGAATTACAAAATCTCTTGGCGCCGTCTGCTTTGCGTAAGGAGTGAGGCTTGTGTCGAGAGACGTACTATGCGTAAGGAGTGAGGCTTGTGTCGAGAGACGTACTATAACGGCTGTTTAGCCCGTCCTTGCGCCTGCGTTTTACCTGGTCTAATTCCTTTGCAGGTGTGGAAAAACGAAAGCTCTTACCGAACATGTGGAAGCGTAACTCGTGACGTCAAAGCTCAAAGCTCTAGATTGCTTATTCTCAAAACTCTAAACATGAAAACTCTAGACTAGTCCGATGGAGCGAAAAGTCCTCGTCCGGTCCCATCTGAAACACAATAAAGGACGAGACAATCCAATCCGCCACCGCACCACCACGTTTTGCAATACACAAAGCAACGCGCACCCCTGTCCCTGTTCCACACCGACGTTTGTCTGCAGCCCACCAAAGCCGACCGCATCAGCATGGCATCCGCGGCAGCGCCGGTGCCGGAGGTGGCCCTGCGTTCGGGCGACGCGAGACCGTTGCCGATGGTCGGCATGGGCACGGGAACGTTCCCAGTAGTGAACGAGGCCACCAAGAACGCCGTGCTGGCGGCCATCGAGGTGGGGTACCGCCACTTCGACACGGCCTCCATGTACGGCACCGAGAAGCCGCTCGGCGAGGCCGTCGCGGAGGCGCTCCGCCGCGGGCTCGTGCAGTCCAGGGAAGAGCTGTTCGTGACGTCCAAGCTGTGGTGCTCGCAGAACCATCCGGACCTCGTGCTGCCGTCCCTCCGAGAATCTCTCAAGTAAGTAGAGTATTTCTTACTATTACAGCTCCTAAGCCGTTCCAGCTGTACTAAATTCTTGTCCCGTACGTGCTGTGACAACAGGAACCTGCAGATGGAGTACGTGGACCTGTACCTGATCCACTGGCCGGTGTGCATCAAGCCCGGGCCGGCCAAGGTCCCGAACAAGAAGGAGGACGCCGTGCCCTTGGACTTGGAGGGCGTGTGGCAAGCCATGGAGGAGTGCCAGCGGCTGGGGCTCGCTAAAGCCATCGGCGTCAGCAATTTCACCACCAAGCACCTCGACAGGGTCCTGGCCGTCGCCACGATCCCGCCCGCGGTGAACCAGGTGGAGCTGAACCCGGTGTGGCAGCAGCGGACGCTGAGGGCGTACTGCGCTGAGAAGGGCATCCACGTCGCGGCATACTCGTCGCTGGGTGGGCAGAACTGGGACGGGAAGGGAAACGACGTTCTGGACTCCGACGTCCTCGCCGAGATTGCTAAGGCGAGAGGGAAAACCGTCGCACAGGTACGCTGCTGGCCGGCCGGCTGAGTCTTCTTTTTTCCTCTTTCCGCCGGTCACTGCTAGCGGAGTTCGGCGTTTTGTGACGTGCGGTAGTGTCCGTGATAGTAATTTTTCTTCCCGACGATGAGGTTGGGTTGGTCATGTGTTTTTGTCTTTGCCTTGGTTTCTTCTGGAGGTGTCGCTATGACAATGTACTTTTCAAAGCTCTAGTAGTGCCCGTGATAGTGGTGTTTCTAGAAGCATACACACGTGTTTTTTATAATTATTTCTTTATTTACTCTCGTCTCCTAATTTTTTTCCCCTTTACATAGGTGGCGTTGCGATGGATACATGAGCAGGGGGTGACATGTATCGTCAAGAGTTACAACAAGGAGAGGCTCAAGCAGAACCTTGACATTTTCGACTGGGAGTTGACCGAGGAGGACCGGCTCAAGATCGGCCAAATCCCGCAGAGGAAGGTTGTCCAGGCTAGTGGTTTGTTCTTGCAGGAGGGTGAGTTCACGTCTGTTGATCCCGCAGAATTGAATATTGTAGAGGAATAGGAACTGAAAAATAGCCCGCCTCGATCGGTGTCGCAACATAGAGGAGTATTTCGTAATAAGGCAACGTTCACTGTGTGTTGATGATGTTTCCTATCCCTCCTCAGTAAAGTTTGTAATCATGCTATTCAGGTATTGCATACTCCAGATCCAATGCGAGGTTATCACAATTTCGCATACACAAATGATATATAGGGCGTGTTTGATTTCTTGCCTCTAGCCGGCCTGGCTGCCCGGCATGGCTCTGGCTAGCTTTAGCCTGCCCCTTATGGTACAACTCTTGTGTTTAATTGTTTTGGTTCTATAGAGTCAGGGTCACTTGAGATTGTGTTTGATATGAGTTACAAATGGATTATATCACCTTGCATCTAGGAAAGGGTAGCGTTACCCTCCTCTGTATCACCTTGACATTCCATCAAACACTTTGAAGGCACCGCCCAGCACCACCACGAGCACCCACCGGCCCTCTGCCACCCGACCTCCGCCTCCCGGCGTCGGCAAGGTCGGCCGCGGCCAGCGCTCGGCGTCCCTACTCTGGCCACGCCTCCTCCTCCGCCACCTCGCGGGGAGCTCGCCCGACCCCGCCGCCGCGCGGCGGCGGGAGAAGGCTCATTGCCCGAGGGCTGCCGCGGCGTCGGCATCGTCGAGGAGCCCGGGCCACCTGTCGTCCGCCCTCGTCGAGCACGACAGCGCGCCACGCAGACGCCGCCCGCTTGCTCCTCGCCACCGCCGCGTCGCCCAAACCCACCACCACCACCGCCCAGACCCCACCACGGCCCGCGGGTCGCGCGGCGCCCGGTCCCACCGCCCGCGAGCTCCGTCGTTTGCGAGCGCGGGAGGTCCGGCCCGCCGCCTCGACCACCGTCTTCCGTGGCGCGGGAGGGGGTGCGCCCCAGCCCGTCGCCCACGAGCGCCGTCGTGGACGGCGATTCTATTCCGCGCCACCTTGAGTAACGAGAAGAGGGTGAGGAGGTGAGAGGAATCGGCGCGAGAGCTCGGCCACGGCCTGGCTTTGGAGAAACGAAACCTTCGGCGTGCGGCGCGAGCCAAGAGAGAGAAGGTAAATTGCATCCCGGGAGGCAGGCGGGGAACAGTGAAGTGGATATCAAACACGCGCTCGTGCATCCCAGGAGCCAGGTCTCGTGTTTTTTGAGCCCACATCAAACACGCCCATAGCTGCCCATCAGTGTTACTGACGCTCTTGTTGCTTTTTCTCATTTGTCACGTGTTGTATCATTTGATTTGACACATTATAATGGGTGGCAACTCTTCACCTGCTTGCTTTGGCAGGGAATGCGCCAGCTTTCATCAGAAAAACTAACAATATTTTAGCCGATGGACAAGCCAGACCAACCAATTTTGGGCCAGTTATACTGATCCAGGCCTTATATGGACAGTTTCTCATGAAAGAAAATATAAGTCCACTTGGGAGTGTTTTTTAACCAAAATTAGGGACTCTATACGTAGGAGGGGTATAAATGTGACCAATATTTTTGACCGATTAATTCAAAAAAAATATATTTTTTGACCGACCGCCCGATCAAAGGGCTTCAACATCCGTATGGAACATACTTTAAATTCAGGAATTCAGTGTGCGTATCTAAATAATCAAATTTGGTTATGTATGATGTCGCCATCCATTCATATCTTATTTGAACTATATATCTTATTTATGGTTGGATCCAAATCCGACGATTACTATATAGCTATATATAATTAAGTATATATGTATCCATATAGCTATGTATAAGTATATATGTAAGTGGTTTGACTTTTTTTGACAACAAGTTTGACCACTCGTCTTATTCAAAAAAATTTGTGCAAAATATCACTTCTTTTGCCTTGGCTTTCTTTATAATAAAAGTTTTTAAAGAATGACTTAAATTTGACTATATTTGCACAAATTTTTTGAATAAGACGAATGGTCAAACTTGGAGCTAAAAAAGTCAAACGACTTACAATTTGGGATTGAGGGAGTACTTTTTATTACCCACTTTTGACCAATTGTAAAACAAATCGTGTATACTTGAAGGTGGGGTAATTCCAAAAAAGTATATGAATTGAACGCCAAAGAGATTTAGCATGAAAGCAATCAAAAAATAGGTGTTGAATCGATTCCAAGAAGTGACAAAAGGAACAACTAAGATCCCCATACCAATTTCTCCTTGCCAAATTATCTTTGGTTAGAATTACACCTCTTTTTAAGTACCACATGAAAACTTCTATTTTCATTGGTAGCTTTGTTTACCAAATATCTTGTGACACTCTCACCCCATTGTTAGTTAACACAACGTACATAGACTTAACTGCGTGAAGGTTCTAGAGGCTTTTAAACCCCAAACAAAGACATCTTTTTCCACAAGAAAATTAACATTTTATAAAGAGGTTACAATACGGTTCCAATTAATTAATTAAGTTTGCTCCTACCAAATTCCTTCTAAAAGAAATATTTAGTGAATGGGCATTCATAATTTTGGCTACCGTATCTTGTTTTTTCCTAACAATGTTAAACAATGCCGGAAAACGGTTTTTTAATGGTTTGTTACCCAGCCAAGTATCTAATCAAAACATTGTTTGTGTCCCATTATTAACCTTGAAATGACCTAGTTCCATGAAACTATCTTTAACATCCATCAGACTCTTCCAAAAATGTGAATCAGTTTGTCTTTTTTTCACAGCTATCCAAAGTTTTGTCCTTAATATACTTGCTAGCAGGTGCCCCGTGAAAGCACGGGGTAGCAAGGTAGAAATAGGAAGAAGCTTAGTGGTATTGAGCCATGCAACATTTAGAAACATGTGTTTTAGCATAGGTTTAGTTACAGTTCTGTGTTGCATAATAGTCATTAATTTTCTTGTCGAATGCAACATGTGTCACAGGTGTTATTTCTTATTCAGAAAATTGTGATGTAAAGAGCAGCTTGTCATAAAGTCTCGAGACATGAATGAGACAAATGATCTGAGTCGTAGAATATCGCTGAATAGCATGTCTGCTTCATTGAATACCTATTCCAAATATACAATTGTCAGACACTTTGTAGTAGTCAGATATTGAGGAGATACGGAGTATGAATGGGCTTAAGATATGCATATAAGATCCAAGTAAGTACGTGGATATTAATATTTTAATAAATTTAAAGAACTATTATAAAACAGTCAAATGAGCCTGCTATACATTAATTCATCGTTGTAAGCTAGTAAAGGAAAATATGCACAAAACCATGCATGTGTTCCAAAGGAAGGCAGCGAACTGTATAGCGTGTAAACCTTAGAATCACATTTGCAAATTAATGCTGTTAATATGCTGAAAAGATTAAGAGAAGGCGGGATTAATTAGCAGTAGTCTTATGAAATGTAAAGGACACATAGTTACAACATTTATTTATTTGTAAATTTTGATAGAGAAAGGTCAAATTTGTGTCAGTAAAATGTTAGGAGGCCTATGTGGACGGCGTAACAGGATGTTCTGTTTCTCGTTAACAATATGAAGTTTGATCAGGAACCTAGTCATTTGCAAATAAGTTGTTGGTATATATATTTTGGAAAAAAAAGATTTAGGGACTTACGGGTTTGTCGTTGGGTGCGATTGCAAGACACTAAAATTTCAGAAGATCTGGACAGGCCAACTTCGCTGTTTCAGAAGAAGCAGGCATTGTATCTTGATGCCCCATAGAAGCTGCAAGTAATGGATCACGGCTGCGTCGTGTGTGAAGGTGAGGTGTGAACTTCGTTGAGGTCAGGATGGGCCAGCCGTGCAGTTTTCAGAATCAGCAGGTAACGTACATCTCCTACTGCAGGTATATATTCAGAAGAGTTTGTAGGGGGAAAGAATATTACCCTGTTGTGGGTTGTCAAGATGGACATGTCATCGGCTTCGCCTGCTGTCCATGGTATGTCTGCGAATCTGAAATTGGATCCTGCCAAACAATTTTAAATGTGTACGTGAAGGAGTCAATTCAAAGTTCGAATTATAATGAAGAGGGGAAGGACAGAGATAAAGCTGGATAACGAGCCAAGCTAGCTCGGCTCGGTCTAGCTCGTTAGGATAACGAGCTAGCTCGGCTCGGCTCGTTATCTTAACGAGCTAGAATGCTGGCTCGGCTCGGCTCATTAAGCTCGCGAGCTAACTCGTTAAGCTTCGCGAGCCAGGTATAAAAATACACAAAATATAATATTTGCATTTATATAAAGCTTGAAAATAATAATAATATAAAATAATACATCCAACAACTTTAAATTGATCAAAATACTTATATGTGCTAACATATCAACCATTTATAGAGTGCAAAAATGTGAAGTAACATAAAACTAATATATGTTCTGATAATTTTTCACTGAAAACGTGGCTCATTTAGCTCGCGAGCGGCTCACGAGCTGTTTTTCGAGTTGGCTCGTTATCGCTAACGAGCTAAAATCTTGGCTCAGGCTTGGCTCGTTATCGTAACGAGCCGAGTCGAGCCAAGCCGAAGCTTGCGACGAGCGGCGAAGCTAACTAACTTCGAGTTTTCCGTCCAGTTTTAGATAGAGATATAATGAAAACAGAAAGGAAATAAATTCGAGAATCGAAAATCCAAAATCTCTACGCATAAGTATATGATTCGCACTAATGGTTATCAATTAATGTACGGCGTAACTGGAGTAGCTTGGTGTTAGCAATTGGAGTACCTTCGTGTTAGGACATATGGTAGCGGGTAGATGGTACACGTGCGGTCGAAGGACGCAACAGATTTGGAACCGGAGACGCGGGCGTAGAGGGTTTGTGGTGAGCGGCGCTGCGGAGGCGGCGGGTGACAGTCCATGGGATTGGATGCGATGGGGCAGTTCGAAGCGTGTCGCGGGGTTGGGCGGCGGCGGGGAAAATTCTCAAATAGGCCCTTTTCTCCAATTTCCATGTCTGACTCGGGAATAAACATATCTATACTTATATATACCTATACCTATACTTATACCTATACCTACTATTAAAGCATGAAAATTTCTGCCACTTTTTTTCAGCACCATTTTCTTTCACCTACCGCCTTATGGGCCTTAATTGGGCTTGTATTAGTCCCCTATACGTCAAGAGCTCGGAAGAACGCATAGAGGTGATATGAAATCCAGCCCTCCATGACTCAACATCCTATACACGACTCCGCACACAAATCATCTTGGGGGCAGCGGTGGGGGTGCATCGAGTCATGAGCTCGGGCTGTGACGGCGAAATGAGAGTCGTGCTAGCACTCTGACACAAAACTAGAAAATTATAGATCTAATAGCAACCGGCCTCGACGAGGCGGCGAAAGGTGCTCGAAGGCAGCCAACACAGGAACGACGTCGCCGGCGTGATCTTCCTCTCGGACGGCCGCCGTGACTACACGACGAGCGACTCAAGCGTCCTGGTGCCAGAGTTTCTCCTGCGCGACAGCGCGGCGCATGTCGGTGCACACATTCGGGTTGGGTTTCGACGTCGGTGCGGTGGCCACGCACAACATTGCGGAGGTCACGGGAGGCGACACCTTCTCCTTCGTCGAGAACTACGCCGCCGTGAAGGATGCCTTGGCGCAGTGCATCGGCGGACTATGATCGGTTACTGCCTCTCGAGTTCCTGGTATATCGCAAGAGCCTGGTGCAACGTGCCTTCTTTGACTCACCTCCACGCTGCCATGACCTTTTCCCATGCTTTTCTACTCCAACTACTAAACCAAAGCTTTTCCCTCTATTTGCCATGAAGCTGCCGAATGGTTGATTACCTTAATAATTTATTTTTACGTGTTTCTCTCCTTTTTCTTCTTTTGATTGATTTATGTTCTTCTGAGACCTGAGATCCTCTTTGCAGTATGTATGTCCGGTGAACAGTTGGGCTACTTAGCAACGCCACACCCTATTTAGTTCGATCGTGATCTAATCAACACCAAGTATTAATTATCTCAAAGAACCAAGTATTAATTAAAAAATATTTAGCAAAATCCAAATAACTAATGTAACAAAAATGGGAGGAAATACAATCAGGGTCAACCTTCTATGCGCAATCTTGCCGTTGGTGCCCTTCGACTCTCCACGTGTCCCTCATCGGCTCTCTCCTCTCTCAACTGCACGACAGTTAGATGATAATCACAAAGATTATATTCACGTTATAAATTAAAGTGCTTTTAGGCATAACAGTATAGTTTTGTCTTCGCGTTGCAACGCACAGGCTTTTTCCCAGTAAACAAATAAATCGTGCATCGGATCGGAAAAGAAGAAGAAGAAGAAGAAAGGGGATTCTCCCGCCGATTCTTCGGCTCGGTTTCGGTCGATTTATTCTTCTTGTTGGTGAGTAGTAGCCCGGATTCGCGTAAAGAAAAACACTCCGGATTGATCTTGCAGTTCGTGTCGTTATGCTCTACAAATCCGATGCGAATTTAAATGTTGATTGGTACTCCTGCCCTTTTAATCCAGGGCCGATTAGGTTCTCCGTCGTCTCCTCCAGAAGTATCGAGTGCCAAGATGGCGAATCGCCTCTTGTTCCAGAAGTTCTCTGGGATGTCCAGATCGGCGAGCCTCTTCGGCGCTCACGCATCTGCCGCTAGGGCCGCCGCCGCTCCGGTACATACTGAACCCGGTTGGCAATTTCGCAATAAAAAAATTGCTAGTCGATTCATGAATCCAGCTTCCCCACATGGCCATCACTCCGTTCTTCATTTACCCTTGAATTTTTGGATATTTTATATAAAACCTAAATTCTGGTCTTTTTTTTTGCCCTTTCAGCACGGTGTCTTCCATGGAACTCCAGTTCATCCTGGCATGACGGCTCCCAGTAACTCTGTGACGGGCTTTGTAAGTACCCACATACCTTTCTTCTGCAATCACTTTGTTCGTTGCTCAAGTTTCTATATGTTTTATAAATCAAGGGGTTTTCCTTATAGCATTTCAAATACTTAATACTGAAAAACATTAGACTGATGTGAACAAATGCCATGTCTACTACATAAGCCATTACAAGAAGTTTTGCTTTCAGGAGCAATACCTGATCAAATGGTTAGTAAATGAGCTCTGCCGTCAACCAAACCAATATGCAGGCCACCCACATAGTCGTAGGAGCTTGAGCACCTTCTTTAAGATCCATCGCCAGAAGTAGGGATATGTTGTGCAAATTTTTTCCTTGTTCACCCTTGCCCCTGGAAACATGGGTCATTTTTCACCCTTGATATCTCTAAAGGTTTATCTTTTAACTTGTGAGTTGTTGAATCCATACTTTTATTTCTACAAAGATTTCAGGGATAGTTTCCTTCTTCACACCTTCCTAGATGAGGTCTTAAAATCCTCAGTTATCTTTACAGTTGACCTGCTGTTCATCCAAGCATGGTAGTCCCCAATAAACATATTGATTCATGGCTCCTGAAAATAATATTTGCATCAGATGTTAGTCTCCACATATTGGTGTAACAACAATGTTGATCAGATATACATGTTAGAATCTCACTCATTTCTACTCGGTCAGAACTCCAAATGAATAAATTTCTTTTCTTCGTGGCAATGTATCTTTGAGGATTTAGGATGTTAGTGTGACAAGATTGCATCGGTACTCCCTCTATTCTTGGGAAAGAAATATATATGGCAAGTGTGTGTCCTGACTTCTGTACTGCCTAACACAGGCTGCAAAGTATTTCAACGTATTTGCTAGCTCCCATGCTGATGCTAAAACGAGCTTGACAACAAATGGATTGCCGTCAACTATCATGAAAAACATGAAGCCAGCTTTTCTTGATTTTGGTAGAGAGGCCCGAACACTTTCATCGAGTGCATCCAAATCCAACAGCCACAAATTTACTATGGGAGCCGAAATTGCTGCACGTCAAGCCCAAGATGCAGCTCGCAAACCTGAAAATTCGGTGTAAGTGATAATCAAACTTGATATGCTGGAAGTCTATCTTTTCCTGTATGAATGTAGCTTTCTGCTAGTGCTTTTCTAATCTGATGCCATTGGGTGAATTTTATCATCAAAGTTACTGTCTTGTTGCTGGTTAGCATTTAGGCTACTCTTGTTAAGTCTCTTCCTTACCCCTACCCCAAGCCCAACTTGCTTATACTAAAGACTTTATTGCTGCTGTTAGAATTTAGTTCAGATCATATGGTAAATATTGACATCCATGTTGGAACATCACGTGCAAGGGAGAAATAAGGTTACTGGATTGTAATAAGAAAATTTTGGAATGTCGCCATGAGAATGTTGAATGTCATTTTTAGGTGAAAACACTTGTTACCTAGGCTAACTGTTGTTTTTCTCCTTTTAATTAATGGAAAAAGTCAAAAGCATGTGTTGTCAAAGCTATATGCAACATGAATATCATAAATTGTCCGTTTCATATTTCTCGCTGTAATTATTGCTGTCAGATACATTCTCGAAAAAGAAATTATTGCTGTTTGATTTTTTTTCTTTTACGGTGGCAAATGTAGAAAACTGAAACAAACAAATGGCATGTGTCATTTTATTCTTTTTATTTATTACACGGGCGCATGTTACCATGGCACCTTTTTTTTTTTTTCTCAATTTGATTTGATTAGCAACTTACTGCAAAACTTAATATGCAAACTGAAATTGGGATGTTCATTGGTTTTATCATTTTTCTTTCTAATGTGCAGGTTTGAAACTATAAGAAAAGACGTGAATACTACTATAGCCTTGATGGCTTTTGGTTGCTTTAATATTCTCTACATGCTTTCCGTTGAGGACAACGATTCAAGTTGCAATAAGTGCCAGTGCCATTCAAATACTAAGGTTCAACGAGATTAGGACTTGAGCTGCAAAAGTACTATAAGGTAGCTATGTAATGTTTTTTTGGACAAGATCCCTCTGACTTGCTGTTCTTAAATCTAATGGCCAAGGCTTGCGCTTAGAGGTGGAAGGCCTGCTAGAAATTGGATATCCATGGATTTTAGCAAATGAACTAGAAATTCAAATTTTGGTGGGGGGGCGTCAATTTAGCGGACGACGGTGTTTTGAGCAAAACACACGGAAACTTGATATCATAACACACGGAAACTTGATATCACAACACACGGAAACCCTGATATCACATGAGAAAACGACTCGTGCGCCCACATGGAGAAAAACGACTCTGGTGCGCCAACTTAGCGGACGACGGTGTTTCTGAGCAAAAACACATGGAAACCTTATATCACAAAGACACCTAAAAACCTGATATCACATGACAAAATGACTCGTGCGCCAACTTAGCGGACGGCGGTGTTTCCGAGCAAAAACACACGGAAACCCGATATCACATGAGAAAACGACTACGGTGTGCCAACTTAGCGGACGACGGTGTATCGAGCAAAACACGTGGAAACCTAATATCACATGGAGAAAATGACTTTGGTGCGCCAACTTAGCGGACGACGGTATTTCGGGCAAATACACATAGAAAGCTGATATCACATGGATTTAACGACTCTGGTGCGCGAACTTCACGAAAACTGCTATTTCTGAGCAAAAACACACGGAAAGCTAAAATCACATGGAAAAAAACGACGTCCTGAAAAACGGGTATGAGAACAATACACAAAATTGCTGGAAGTCCTGGGGGCTGAGTTGCCCCTCGGGTATAGTAGGGGGGGAGGGTTCGGCTGGCTGAGTTCGCGTGCAAACCTGGCTGAAACATGAGATTTTTCGAGAGTTCACAAGGACTGCACCACCCGGCATCTCGACTCGACCGACCTACCTTGGGCGGCCAGCCGCCTACCATGGCCAGCCGGCTAGCCCGTTGGTCGTTGGTCGGCCATGGCAGGCCACCGCGGCGGCAACTACTTGGCAACGGAACACCGACCGGATGTCTTTTAGTCGCAACACGGTTGACAACCGTGTCACCAAGACTTGGCTATGGCTAGGGATAACCGGCGAAACACCTAGTATTGGCGGCACGTGGTGGCCACGACTTGGCTATGGCTACGACCGACGCCTTGTAGTGGCTGCATGGACCGTTGATGGGTATATTCTGGTGGGTCTGGCCTTCGTGGCCGACCCGTAGCTACCTTGGCTAGCTTCGGCTGGCCGCTGTAGGCCGTTGGTTGGCCATGGCTGGCCACCGTGCGGCAACTACTTGGCAACAGATCACCGGCCGGATGTCTTGTAGTCGCAACACGGTTGACAACCGTGTCACCAAGACTTGGCTATGGCTAGGGATAACTGGTCAGGCACCTAGTATTGGCGGCACGGGGTGGCCACGACTTGGCTATGGCTACGGCCGGACGCCTTGTAGTGGCTGCATGGACCGTTTTCATAAGTTTTCATCCCCTTCAATGGTCATTTCATTGTCTTCTAAATATATAACAGTGTTTTCTTCTTCTCCCACTGGCAATTTTATAGAAATAGCTAGTATTGCTATCCCCTTTAGATGCGGTCAGATATGGTGTGCTGTAGTTTACAACGTCGTGGTGTGGAACAAGGACACTGGGTTGCACCTTGCTTTATGTATTGCATTGTATAAACGTGGTTGCGGATCGACAGGCGACGTGGACTCTACAACGGGTTTCAGATGGGCACCGGCCGGACGAGGACTTATCGCTTCGGTCAAAAATGTTGAAAATCAAAGTCTTTGCAAAGGACCAGCTACAGTATATGAACAAAGACAATGGAGTGGTGGCCAAATTAATGAAGAGGAGGAAAATATCAAGAGTTCACATACTGTACAAAGTTGTATCATTCAGAGTTTCCCTCTATAAAAAAGGGAATCACTCTCAGCTCATGTAACAAAATGAAGTGAAAGAAAGAACTCTTCCCCTCTACTCTGTGTTTCCTGTGCTTGTGTTCCATGTTCTAGTGTGCAAAAGAATTCGATTTCTTAACACATTATCAGCCACGAGTGTTCTACGGAGCTAAGAAGGTAAGAAGTTTGGAAATCGATTCTCAGCACGCACACACGAGAACACAACACGAGCACACTTAACTCACTGGATCGTCGGTGCATCGGCAACGCCGGGTGACATCGTCACCGCCCACAGCCGGAGACGAACCACGGCGATGCTAGGACGGCTCTGCCTCCGCTCGCCATGGTGGTGCTAGGATGGCTGTGCCTCCGCCCACAAGCCCTTGCCGCCGCGAAGGCGAGCAGATCGGGCCATGCTTCATCCTGAAGACGAGTACATCGGGTCACCTCCGCCTTGAAGACGGATGGATCCAAGCTCCACGGCCCTGTTGGACCGCCTGAGGAAGAACCGCGGCACGGCCCGAAGGCAGCTGGCACACCGACGCCGCCCCACGATGCCACGCGAGTACGCGTCCCTAGAAGCGGCCTCGCTGCCCGGACGCTGCTCTCGCAGCCCGGCTGCGGACCCGGCCTGAGCCCCGCTCAGCGCCCGGCACGGACCCCAGGGCGGCGGTAAGGTCCCGTCGCCCGCGAGGGACGCCTTGCGCGCTGCTGAGGCCCTTAGCCCCGCCGCCGCCGTGCATCTCCGCCGGCCTCCGGGCAGCGGCATGGCATGGCGTAAGCCCGGTCGTTTCAGGTGCGTGGCCCGGCACGCCACCGGCCCGGCTCGGCGCCGCCGCACGCGGCGTAGCAGGCCAAGCACGGCGCCCGAGGCCCTAACGGCCACCGCCGCCCGAGTGACCGAGCCGGCGCGTGGCGCCGCGGGCGGCGACAACCACCCAGCGGTGCTCCCTCGGGCGCGCGGCGTGACCGCCCCAGCGCGTCTCCTCGGCACGCGACCCGACGCACGGCCCTACGGGCACGCGGGGGCCCATGCGTGGCGCGACCCGGGCGCGTGAGCGATCCCGGCCGCCGCGCGCTCGTACTCCCTCTGTCTCCCTAGTTTCTTGTCCTGGAAGAGATAAGATAGCGAAGAGGATAAGGGGTAAAATGGGGAAAAAGAGAAAGGGGTTAGGGTTAGTGTTTTACCCTCCCTATATATATGAATCATGGGCAAATCTAGCCCGTCGATCTGGATGGACGGCCAGAAATGATCAGACCCCTAATGGGCCTGCCTGGACAGCCTAGAGAACCAGAATGGGCCTCTTTGTGGCCTGAAGCCACCATGGTAATTTGTTTTGCCATTTTATTTTTATTTGCGTAATTACTTTGGTTTGTTTACTGTAATTTAAATTCATTATTTAAATTCTAGAAAATTTTATTCTTTGCAATTTGATTATTGCACTTAATTGACATAATTTACTTTATTGCAATTTATATTATTTGAGCAAAGTAATCTAGACGATTGCTTAAGTACGTAGTCCTGAAGACTACGCTTGTAATCCTGAAGATTACAATCAAAGCGAGTTTGCTTTGATCCGTGTGCACTAGACCATATATCAGAGTGACCCAAAGTCACGAGATAAAGAGGCCAGTAGTCCTCATATTGTTACGACATAAATCATTTGGTCAGTGCACCAAAGATCAAATATGAGCGGTTGTAAAAAACGTAAATATTTAGTGGTGACTTGAAGCTTACCATGTCATGACACTACCCGGCCTGAAGCCCGTAGGAAAAAAAAAAACATGGCTTGAAGACCATACATGGCATAATTATTTATTTTGCAACTTATATTTCAGCATTACTTTATTTTTTGTAATTTACTTCCTACATTTATTTAAATCCGCAGATTTACTTTATTGTAAGTTCATATTTTGATATAAGTAGCATATAATCCCGAAGATTATATGCATGAGATATTTGGGGAATATAGTCATGAAGACTATATATAATTGTAATCCTGAAGATTACATACAGCCGTAATCCTGAAGATTACGTATAACCGACATTCACTAACCCTGCACAATGATGGTGCAAGCATGTCGGACATTGCGAAAAAGGAATTTGATGAGCTCGCTGTTGACGGCAGCAACTACGTTACCTGGGCCATTGACGTCGAGATCAAACTCGATAGCATGAGCCTCGATCATACCATTGCTCAGCCTGAAGCTGGCAAGGATGAATGGATGGCACTTGACAAAGCAGAGGCGTTGCACTTCTTGCAACACCATTTACACCCAGACCTGAAGTCTAAGTATATGAATGAGGATGATCCATTGATTTTATGGCTGTCCCTGAAGGACCGCTTTAGCCAACAAAAGTCAATTGTGCTCTCCAAAGCACAACAAGACTGGATCGCCTTACGCTTCCAAGACTATATGTCTGTGGCAGCATACAACTTTGCTTTGCACAGGATTGTGTCTAGATTGTGTCTATGTGGCCAGAAGATCACTGACGCGGATATGATCGAGAAAACTGTTTCTACCCTCCGACCCGACAACACAGTACTATATCAGGAATGCATGAACTCAAAGTACTCGAAGTACTATGAGCTGATAATAGTACTATTGATTGCGCAGCAAAAGAATGAGGTTCTCATGAACGATCATTCTGCACGACCTACTAATTTCATGGTTGTGCCTGAAGCACATGCCAACGTTGTTGAGATTTCTCGCAACCGCAAAGGAGGTCGTGGAAAGGGTCAATGGAAGAGGAAACAAGGCGCCATGTTTAAAGGAAAGCCCAAGGGTAAAGGTGAACGCAAGGTCATAGGTGAAACATCTAAGCAGCGAGAATGTTGTTGTAGATGTGGAGGCACTGAACATTGGTCCCACAATTGTCGTGCCCCGAAACACCTAGTTGAGCTCTACCAAAGTCCTTCCAGAAGCAAGGGCATGGAGAGTCAACGTATGCCCCACTTCACCACTGAGCCTGTAGCTCAGGAACGCGATGACATGCTTGTCGACGCAAAAGGAAAGGGTGAAGACGTCCAAACGGATGAAAGTGACAATGACCTACTTGATAATGACTTTGATATATTCAGGGACCTATAGTAACCCCTAAGACATCAAGTCGCAATGCAATGTCCAAGTAGAATTTGACCATTCATGCTCCCGAAGAGCATTTGTAACATGTTGAATGATCATGCATGCTCCTGAAGAGCCTTTGTGATGTTTACTACAAGTGATGAATGTTGGTTTTTATACTATATTCTATAATCCCCAAAGTCTCAGGCCAACTGCGTACCCCTTTTTAAAGCTAGTGCATGTGAAAGAATTAAGTATTTCCCGTCTGCGATGCGGTATGTGTGCCAGTACCGCCACATCAGCGTACACCAAAGAGATCCCACCAGAAGTTGGGATATGTGAGCCTATGACTGGGGATCTTCATAGGACTCAGTACGTGTTGACACCTCTTAAGCTCTATTTTTATGTCTCAACTAAACATATAATAAGGTTATAAAATGATATAAAACATAGAATAGGTATTTTACTAACATAGTTTCACAAGTTTTGGTGATTTATATCTTTTCAGGGACTTGACAGGTAAATGCCGGAAAACTCAGAGAAAACCCCCCAAATAATAAGAAGATTTACCACTGGTGAATTTCGATCTAAAAGGTGAACTAAAACATTCTAGAAGACACCAGAAGACACCAGGAAGAACCTGACAGCCTGGGCCCACTGTGGCCTGGCGGCCGCCAGTGAAGAATAGGCCGGCCGCCAGGTAGGACCCACATGTCAGCCTCATCTTCTTAGGTCGGTTTCAAACCGACTTTGAGGTTGTATCTACACCGTTATTGAAGGTCGGTTTGATCTAAGGGTCAGCATTCAACGGCCACGACTATATAAGGATGATCCTACCTCTGGCCTTAGGCATGAAAATCATTATTCATCAGACTCGACTCTGATCATAGCTAGAGCCATACCTCTCTAATTAGAAGAGCTTAGATCAAGTTGAGAGAGATTAGTAGAAAGTTGAGGGATAGATCAAAGAACTTAATTAGAGTTCTAGATCTGTTCTTGAGAGATAACGAGTAGAGTAGAGGAGAAGAAGGGGAAGTACCGGATCTGTCGGTGACTCCTCTACGCTTGTACCTCTGAGATCAAAGGCTTCATTGCACTTGATCTTGAGACTTCTTTGGCGGATCAACCTTATATTTGAGTAAGATGACTTGACTTTATTTCTTTCGGTTTACGACTCATTAGAGTACTTTCATTCTTGTCGCTCTTGAATTGAAGTTGTTATTCTTAGTGCAAACGTGGTGTTTGGGCTAGATAACTCGTAAATACACCCTACCTTCCGGAGTGTGGTAGTTCATGGTAGTGACAGTACCATTGATTCCTTTGTATTCCATCTCCCATTGGATAGGACTTAGTAGGAACCAGTTGCTGGGAGAATAGTAAGTTTTGACCTTACTTTCTCTTGAGTGCATCCCCATTAAGAAATATCTTCAAGCCTTACAAGGATATAAACTAGACAACCATAGAAATCTTCTCACATTTTATCTGAACTCCAGTTCCTTCCTACAATCTCAGGGATTTAGTTTTGTCTCATTACCCTCACACCATTCTCCCTATGGATTCGATATTTAAAACCCTCTCCCGGGTGAAGTGCTCATCGTATCTGTTCGCTTGCAGACTATACAAATTATAAATAATTCTGTAGGATAACTTTTACCAACAAGCATTTCTGGCGCCGTTGCCGGGAATAACGGTTTGCTGAACACGTGAGCTAAACTAAATCTTGTATCATATCATTAGTTTAGATTTTTCTTCTTATCTTTTTTAAATCACTATCCAAATGGATACTACCCTCTTTACAACCACTTGGCACCCAACGGGCAAGCTTGTAGACCTGTGCTATCATCTAAACCTATTCAATTTGGTTCTTATGAGTTTCGTCCTAGGTTGATAGAGATGGTCCAAAACCATACATTCTCAGGAGAATTAGATTCAAGCTGGTTCTTATGAGTTTCATCCTAGGTTGATAGAGATGGTCCAAAACCATACATTCTCAGGAGAATTAGACGAAAACCCTTTCCTTCATCTCCAAACTTTTGAGGAGACATGTAAATGCCTCCATATTGAAGGCATGTCCCCTGAAACCATCCTTTGGACGCTCTTTCCATTCTCTTTGAAAGAAAAAGCTCACCGATGGTACAATAGAAATAAAGAAAGAATGGGTGGCGACTAGGAAACTTGCTTAAATGAATTCTGTGCAGATTTCTTTCCCATGTCCAAACTAGTCAACTTTAGGCTCTCGATCCTATCCTCCAAACAGAAGGATAATGAATCGTTGAGTACCTACTGGGAACGTTTTGATCTTCTTACCAAATCTGGACCTAATCTAGTCATACCAGACCATGTTCTAATTCAATATTTCTATATTGGTCTAAATAGAAAATCTAGAAAACATTTGAACACCTGTGCGAATGGATCTTTCATTCACCTTTCAATCCCTGAATGCAAAGCTATCTTAAACAAAATAGTGGAGAACAAGGAGGATGATCCAACTGCAGGAAATATTTAAAAATAAAAGAAATTATAGAAAAGGAAGAAGAATTAGCGAGAACCCAATTGTATTCCAAATCCTTTACAAATTCCGGCTAATTCAGAACCTTCAGATTTAAAAGAACCAGAGGTCACTTCGATCTCGACTTCTTATTTGATATTGAGGATGATCTCTTTACAGATTATGGAAACACCTCAAGATATCACTCAAGATTTCAGAAGACTAAAATATCAAAATTCCATCCTTCAAATCCTTCTGATTTAGAATATTTAAAAGGAATCACAGAAGAGCTTGTCTCAATTATAAGTAGCGAATGGACGTAAGAATCGAGCTTTCCTCCGATGTAATCCGTTTGGATTCACCTTACGTACCTATTCGTTGCCAAATTGATAAAGACCCTTTTGAAGCTCTTTGCAATCCTATTGTGGGAATAAATATCATGGCATTATCTTTTGCTCATGAACTTCTCAAAAATATGCCATTGAGTCCCACTACAAAATTGTTACTAAGCCCTTCGGGACAAATTGTCTAAAGTTCAGAATTCTTTATGTCTTACCAATCAAGGTTAATAAAACTATGGTACATCTTAGCTTTTATATCTTTGATATCATGGAGTTTGACCTACTTGATAGGACAACCAATAGAAAGGCTTATTACTAAAGGACAACCCGAAGAATTAGACTTTCGGCTAGACCAAGATCTTAAATTATCATTACCTATAGTCCAAGCCATTTATGCTAAAACCGAGTCTTGTCCGAACTGGATCCTATGGAGGAAGTTAAAGAGGCCATTTGTAGAATATTTTGTGGAGTCTAATTAAGAGGACGATTCAAAGTTCTTTATTGAGGAAGAGGAGGAGAATCCGACCACTTCAGAACCTCTAGACGAATTTGAGAACCCACCTAGACCTCCTATTGAACTTAAACCTTTACCACCAGGCCTTACTTATGCTTTCCTAAATCAAGATCTAGAGTCTCCTGTGATCATAAATGATAAATTAACTCCCGAACAGACTCTTAGGCCGATAATCGGCCCTAGAAAAACATCGCCGGCCTTTAGGCTACGCACTCGATGACTTAAAAGGAATTAGTCCCGCTCTGCACCCATCGTATTCCTACTGAGATCCGGATATACCCCCATCTATAGAACCTCAACGTAGACTTAATAATGCGATGAGAGATGTAGTCAAGAAGGAAGTTCTTCGCTTGTTACATGCCAGGATTATATATCCTATGCCACATAGTGAGTGGATAAGTCTTGTACAAGTCGTGCCTAAGAAAGGAGGCATGACAGTTGTCAAAAATGATAAAAATGAATTAATTCCTCAAAGAACTGTTACAGGATGGAGAATGTGCATAGATTATAGAAAATTAAACAAGGCTACAAAGAAGGATCACTTTCCATTGCCTTTCATTGACGAGATGTTAGAATGATTGGCAAAGCATTCTTACTTTTGTTTCCTTGATGGATATTACGGATATCACCACATCTCAATCCATCCTAATGATCAAAAAGCAAAACCACTTTTACATGCCCATATGGAACTTATGCTTATAGAAGAATGTCTTTTGGGTTATGTAATGCCCCCGCTTCTTTTTAAAGATGTATGATGTCTATATTTTCTCGAAATGATTGAAGAAAATTATGGAAGTTTTCATGGATGATTTTTACATTTTATGGAAAAACTTTTGATGATTTTCTAGAAAACTTAGACGAGGGTTTTGCAAAGATGTGAGGAAAAACACTTAGTCCTTAATTGGGAAAAATGTCATTTTATGGTTAGAGAAGGGATAGTGCTTGGTCATCTTATTTTAAAGGGGAATAGAGGTAGATAAAGCAAAAATAGAAGTTATAGAAACGATTACCTCCCCCCGTGAATATTAAAGGGATACGAAGTTTTCTAGGCCATCTTTGGTTTCTATCGTAGATTTATAAAAGATTTTTCACATATTGCTAGACCACTTACCAGCTTGTTAGCCAAGGATGCTCCCTTTGTTTTTGATGATGCTTGTCTAAAAGCTTTTGAAACTTTGAAAAAGGCTCTTGTTTACGCACCTATCATCCAACCCCCGATTGGTCTTTGCCTTTTGAAATTATGTGTGATGCCAGTGACTATCTTTGTGGGGGCAGTGTTAGGGCAAACTAAAGACAAGAAACATCATGCTATTGCTTATGCTAGTAAAACTTTGACTGGACCACAACTTAATTATGCTACCACGCGAGAAAGAGTTGCTAGCAGTTGTTTATGCTATAGATAAGTTCAGATCTTACTTGGTAGGAGCTAAAGTGATTATTTATATTGATCATCTTTGCTTTGAAATACTGCTCACCAAGAAAGATGCTAAACCTCCCTTGATAAGATGGATTTTGTTACTCCAAGAGTTTGATTTAGAAATTAAAGATAAGAAAGGAGTAGAAAATTTCATTTGCTCGATCATTTGTCAAGAATGCACTTTGAAAAACCAAATGATTTTCCTATTAATGACTCACTTTCGGGGGACGATATGTTTTATCGGATAACCCATACCGATCCCACGGTATACAGATCTTGTTAATTTTATGGTTGCAGGAGGATATGTAGCACCAGGTGCGGATAAGAAGAAGCTCATATATGAGAGTCGTCATCACTTATGGGATGAGTCATACCTCTTCAGAGTTTGCTCTGATGGGCTACTCAGAAGATGTGTGCCAACAGAAGAAGGATTGCAGATTATTGAAAGATGTCACTCATCACCATACGGAGGTCATTATGGGGCATTTAGAACACATGCAAAAACTTGGCAAGCAGGATTTTTCTGGCGAACCATGTATCAAGACACAAAAGATTTCATCCGAAGATGTGGAGCTTGTCGAGGCACGGAAATATTAATATAAGAGATGCCATGCCTCTAACAACCAATCTTGAGATAGAGCTCTTTGATGTGCGGGGAATTGATTACATGGGACCATTCCCAAAATCCGTAAATTATGAACATATCTTAGTAGCAAAGTGGATTATGTTTCAAAATGGGTTGAAGCTTTTTGCCGTGCAAAACAATGAGATGGCAAGAGTTCAATAAAGATGTTTGAAGAAACTATATTTCCAAGGTTTGGAGTACCTCGAATGGTAATTAGTGACGGAGGAAGCCACTTCATTGACAGAAAAATTTTAACAATATTTGTTGAAATATGGAGTTCGTCACAATGTTGCCACGACTTACCACCCTCAAATGAGTGGGCAAGCGAGACTTCACATAAACAAATCAAGAACATCTTACGTAAAAACAGCTTGAAGAAATGAGAATCAAGTGGAAGGATAGACTTAGGAAGCACTATGGGCATACATGACAGCCTACAAGACACCAATTGGAATGACACCTTATCAACTTGTTTACGGCAAAAACTGTCATTTGCCTGTAGAGCTAGAATTCAAAGCTCATTGGGCAATCAAGAGATGGAATATGGATCTTGATCTTTGCGAGGAATTGAGAGGAAGACGCAATTATCGAATTAGAGGAATGGAGAGAGAAAGCTTATCATAATGCTAAGATCTACAAAGAAAGAACAAAGAAATGGCATGACAAGAAGATTAAGATAAAGGCTTTCACTCCAGGAGATCAGGTATTACTTTTTAATTCCAGGGTAAGATTATTCGGGCATGAAAAACTTCGGAGTAAGTGGGAAGGACCTTTCAAGGTAGTAAATTCATCATCACATGGAGCGATCACTTTCCAAGACTCGAAGGTAAGTTATTCAAGGTAAATGGCCAACGTCTTAAAAATTTCTATGAGCCCGATAAGCCTGATGAATTAAAAGAAATAGATGAAATAGATTTTTATGCTTATTCCATAGCCATCTGATTTAATTTACGTGGGATTTATTTTTATGGGCCAAAAATATAAGCATTACAACTAGAATAGAGATATTAGACCGTGGGAAAAAGGGCAACACGTAGTGCCACGAACCGGCGGCCGGCTTTGAATGGGCACGGCGGCCGCCGACCTGTAGTCTCCCCTCATTTCCATCTTTGCTCTGGAATACTCTAGAACTTGCCCATTGTAATGACGAACATTCGGAGTCATTTGCGTAGGAAAGTATGGCGAACCTTTCCATCCTATTCTAGACACCTCTCGCCTATATAAACGAGCCCCATCTCGATCATTTAATCTTATCTTATTCATCCTCCATTAAAACCGACGACCAGCACCACCTATTTTAACCATGAAGAACATCGAAACCCGTATGGTGGTTTATGACCCGGCCATGGCAGCAGCTAATTCATCCACTCCATCCACTTCCACAGCTATCGTCCCATATGTGCCTAAGCCATTGGCCATTAATTGTCAACCCACCACCATCGGATCCTAAGCCGACACGTAGTCAACTCTACATGAAAAGTTTGCTTGCCGCACGTCGTGGAGGCGGCCATGAAGAAGAAGATTCCAATTCCTGAAGGCACCAAGCTCAACGCTCCAGGACGCAATGAAAGGCTTACTAACGTCCGGTGTGACAAGTACGGGAACATTAGAAAGAGTAGCTACAGCGATGCCCGTCTTGTTCTTGATGGAGTACGTGCTACTCGGATCAAGTTCGTTTCGGCCCAGCCTAGAGAAGCCGAGCTGATGCCAAAGCCGGGGAGGATGACGATGGTGGAGCTTTGTGTTGAGCACTTCCACATGAAAAATTTTTGACCACCGAGGGCGATAATTGGAGCTACACCTCTAGACGTGTAGACGCTTTAGAGAAGGCTAATGCAGCGTTAGTTACGAAGGTGGGAGTTCTTGAGCGCATCCTGAATAAGCTTACTAAGGATATGTAAGATGCTCGAGATTATAAGAGCACTCATCATGTCGAGTCGGTTATCGAGTCGGTTTATTTCGAGTTAAATTAGCATTTCGAGTCGGGTTTTATCCATCGTCGAGTCAAGTTTTGTGAGTCAATAATTATTTTGGTTTGAATGAATAAAGAGTGCTCTTGCTTTTTAATAATTGTTGATCCATTATCTCGGTTTTTATTTTTCTATATTTTTGTATATGTTTTCTTGTCTCCACCATGTTTTTGGATAAAGGATAATAAAAGATAGTGTGGGGGAGACAGACATTAATAACAACTTAAACCGAACCCAAAAAGTGAAGCAAAACAATATACACAGAATGAAGATCCAACACGACAAAGTTCGGACCAAGGAGAGCAAAAAGCTCGGCGGCCGCCCAGTGATCCACGCCGCCGCCGGGCCATGTCCTCCCTCGTCCTCAAATTTCTTCGACTCTCGGTTTGATCTACGAACTTTGCTTTGATTTATATTTTGGCTTCGTTTTTGTCGGGTTTCGAACCTTTTCTTTGATATGCTAAATAATAAAGAGAATAAAATAATTTGGTATGCTTTGTTCAAAGTTAGATTCACATAATACTTTTTCATGGTTAGATTAATTTACATTTGGGAAAATAATTTGTTAAAGATCCCAAGTTGCTTAAGTTGTTGTGAAATTTGAGATAGAAGATTGATGAGAGCTTAATTCTTGATATCTTTTTCTTTGGAGAATTTATTTCGAAAATATTAAATTGATAGCTTTACTTCATCTTCGTGGTAATTATTATATCCTACTAAAGCCATGCTATGAGTATTGAAAAACCAGCAATAAGCTATTTGCTTTGTGTTGAGCTTTGTCAAATTCTCGTGACCCAAGTTGAGAGACTTGTCATGCTCAAAAGATCAAGATCACGTACACTTATTGTTTTTATTAAATTATTGATATGCTCAGTTTTTGAGCTCTCTAAATTCAATAAATTATTTTTACAGCAAGGCATGAGCTATGTAAAAATAGTATGTAAAAAAAAGAGAGAGAAGAAAAGAAAAGAAAAAAAATATAGATGAAAAATGGACAGTGTGTCAGGGTG
This sequence comes from Hyparrhenia diplandra, assembly GCA_015847255.1. Lineage (NCBI taxonomy): Eukaryota > Viridiplantae > Streptophyta > Magnoliopsida > Poales > Poaceae > Hyparrhenia > Hyparrhenia diplandra. The sequence goes on from JADLZK010000198.1 coordinate 52,670, forward strand.
AGTAGAACCCACATCTTTAAAGAGAGGAAGTATAAGACAAAAGTCTCGAGGCGAGCAGAGCCCACCTCTCAAAAGAAAAAAATAAAGATAGCCCATGATCTTGTTTGCAAAAATATTTATTTCAAAAGAGAGAAATAAGAGCATAGTAGAATTAGCACACACATGCACATCTTGATCTAAGAGGATGTCTCTCCTTGGATCCATCTTTTGACGTTGCAAATACATGCAAGGTAAGTATGCTACATCCTTGACAAACACGAAACTCCGGATACATCTTCATTAGAAGTAGATATGTTAATTACATGTGCTTTCGAGGATCCAAAAAAAAATATTACATATATATATTTATTGAGTGATTCGAGAGCACCCTGAGAAGAGAGAAGTAAGCTATGTTTCTTTTCAAAAATCATTGCAAAAACTCCAGTTGAATTGATTGAAGGAATAAGGTACTCTATTTCAACTATCTTGTTTCTCAACTACTTAAAGTTCTTGGTAAGAGTAACATCTCATAGTATAAATATGACCATGAGATTGTTTTATGTTTGATATCTTGACTTACAACTTTGTTACAACCATCCTTTTCTCGAGACGAGTAAAAGCCTAAGTGTGGGGAGCTTGTTGACACCTCTTAAGCTCTATTTTTATGTGTCAACTAAACATATAATAAGGTTATAAAATGATATAAAACATAGAATAGGTATTTTACTAACACAGTTCCACAAGCTTTGGTGATTTATATCTTTTTCGGGGACTTGACGGGTAAATTGGGAAAACTTCGGAGAAACCCCCAAATAATAAGAAGATTTACCTTTGGTGAATTTCGATCCAAAAAGTGAACTAAAACATTCTAGAAGACACCGGGAAGAACCCGACTGGGCCCACCGTGGCTTTGGCGGCCGCCGATGAAAGAATAGGCCGCCGCCGGGTGGGACCCACATGTCGGCCTCATCTTCTTAGGTCGGTTTCAAACCGACTTTGAGGTTGTATCTACACCGTTATTGAAGGTCGGTTTGATCTAAGGGTCAGCATTCATCGGCCACGACTATATAAGGATGATCCTACCTCTGGCCTTAGGCATGAAAATCATTATTCATCAGGCTCGACTCTGATCATAGCTAGAGCCATACCTCTCTAATTAGAAGAGCTTAGATCAAGTTGAGAGAGATTAGTAGAAAGTTGAGGGATAGATCAAAGAACTTAATTAGAGTTCTAGATACGTTCTTGAGAGATAACGAGTAGAGTAGAGGAGAAGAAGGGGAAGTACCGGATCCGTCGGTGACTCCTCTACGCTTGTACCTCCGAGATCAAAGGCTTCATTGCACTTGATCTTGAGACTTCTTTGGCGGATCAACCTTATATTTGAGTAAGATCACTTGACTTTATTTCTTTTCGGGTTTTACGACTCATTAGAGTACTTTCATTCTTGTCGCTCTTAAATTGAATTTTGTTATTCTTAGTGCAAACGTGGTGTTTGGGCTAGATAACTCGTAAATACACCCTACCTTACGGAGTGTGGTAGTTCGTGGTAGTGACAGTACCATTGATTCCTTTGTATTCTATCTCCCATTAGATAGGACTTAGTAGGAACCAGTTGCTGGGAGAATAGTAAGTTGTGACCTTACTTTCTCTTGAGTGCATCCCCATTAAGAAATATCTTCAAGCCTTACAAGGATATAAACTAGACAACCATAGAAATCTTCTCACATTTTATCCGAATTCCAGTTCCTTCCTATAATCTCGGGGATTTAGTTTTGTCTCATTACCCTCACACCATTCTCCCCCTGTGGATTCGATATTTAAAACCCTCTCCAGGGTGAAGTGCTCATCATATCGTTAAACTGCTTGCACTATACAAATTATAAATAATTACGTAGGATAACTTTTACCAACAGTACGTTGGTTGCATTTCCCAGCATTAGGGGGAGATTGGCATCCAGGAGAATGCCGGGAAATTGCATAAAATAGAATGGTGGAATTCATTCCTTGAACACACGCACTAGTCAATCTGAATGAGAAGTCCAGAGGATTATGCATTTGCAAATTGTTGCAAATGAGCTACCAAATACCTTCACTGTTCAGAAGAGTGACAATGCCGCACTTACACGAAGTAAGTGCGCCGGAGAGAGTATATGTAGACCAGAAGGTTACAAACTATTTTGTCTCCATCCAATCCTAGGTTGAGGGGGAGACCTCCGGGTGCTCAGACAAGTGTAATGCGGAGACGTCCACATAGACAGGGTCGTGAGCCACTTGTATCACTTAAGGAAACAGTTGAAGAAGCCCAACCTAAAATTGGGAACACCCACGAAGTGGTGGCTCAACCTGAAGTTGAGTTGGTCCTGAAGTACTCCATCCTCGAAGATGGAAACCACCATGCGGCGTGCGCTCATCGCATTGGTGGATCGGAACGCCCGACTCGATCGTTTTGGGAAATCATGATGAGCGGGAGGGCGATCATGAGGAGATCGCCACTAATTTTGTGAAATCGGGGAGAATAGCGTGATTGAAAGACCACTATTGTTGACAAATATATTGCCTCGAAATTGCTAACGCAATGGGTCCGGATCCATAATAAAAGTCCATGGCAGAGTGCCAGAAGCACTCGTAATGAGACAAATGGAAAGCAGCAATTGAGGCAAAGTGGTGCTCGCTTTATGAAAGAGAAAGGTTCTTGGGCCTGGAGTCCCAATACCACTGGAAGTCATCCTGGAAGGATGTGAATGGGTCTTCCTCCTGAAGAGGAATAAACATGGCATAAAGTGAGGCTAGTGGCATAAGGTTCTCACAGAGACTCGTCATCATTTATGATGAAATTTGCTCTCCTGTTATGAGTGGCAAAAGACGTTCGATACTTATATTTATGGCAGCTAATAACTTGAATGTAAGTGAAAAAGGAAGTTGGTAAATATCGTGACCATATTCTTATATGGGTCACTTGATTCGGAGGTCCCCATGAGAGTCCCTGAAGGACTCAAGATCCCTAGGCCGAAGACTCAAGATCCCTAGGCTGAATCAAAGTTGCAACATATATAGCGTCCGCCTGCAACGGTTGTAGTATGGGTTGAGAGGATCCGAGAGGATGAGGTTCAACCATTTGAGTAATTGCCCTCTCGAAGAGGAATTACACATGACTTGGATAAAGCCAAGTTCTACTCGAGCCAGTAGCTTGAGCACCTCCCCCGAAGGAGTGTTTGGATACCAGTCCGAAGAGAGGGTACTCAAAAATATAGGGCAAATGCTACCCTCTAAATTTCCCATGGTGGACCAGTCCCCGGAAGTGGATAAGTCCCATCTAGACCAAGGGTCACAATGAGGAAATATAGGGACCTGAAGTTCCCTAGTTGAGCGCCATTGGAGCACGGATGTACCTAGCGAACTACATAAGGGCTGATATTGCGTTCGCTATAAATTAATTGACAAGGTACGACGCTATCCTGATCAGAAGATATTGACTTAGCGCTAATACTATCCTCAGGCCTAAGACTTTGGTCTATGGTTCCTGAAGAACCAGGTCCTAACCATAATGGATATGTGGATACTAGCTCTATGTCTGACCCGCATAATGCTAGATCCCAAACCGGTTTCGTGTTTTTCTATGGTGGTGCAACCATTTTATAGAAGTCTATGTAGCAGACCTTGGTTGCCATACTATCCGACCACCAAGAGATGAGTGCCCTATATAAAGCCACACGAGAGTGTGTTTGGCTCAAATGGATAGTTGGCCACATCCAGAAGTTATGTGGCTCGAGCTTTGATAGCTCCCCTGTCGTTGTCTATAAAGACAACACTACTTTGTGTTGCACAAATGCATAAGGACTATGTGAAGAGCAAATGCATTGCTCCAAAGTCAGTTCCTCATAGGCTCCCGAAGAGCGAGGAAATGAATATCTTGTAAACTCAGTCATGTGAACATCTAGCAGAATCGTTCACAGAATCTCTACCATCCTCTAACTTCCACAGTGTTAGTGGAAAAGGGCATGAGATGACTTAGAGAGTTGCAGGGTTCAGGGGGAGAAGACTCCCTGAATCATAGTCCATAATCGTGATCCAGACGATTATGATCTGATCCTGAAGATCAGACTGTTGTACTCTTTTTTCCTTGCTGAGTTTTTCCCACATAGTTTTCTCACGCAAGGTTTTTAACGAGGCAACAAGTGCAACACAAGCTTGCGCATGTGATGTACTCTTTTCTCCTACCCTTTTTGTCCCACAGGGTTTTTGGGGGGAGTTTTTGATGAGGCATGCACAAAAGCACTAATCACTGGAGGGGAGTAGTGATATGTGAATCAAAGCTCATAAAATGATATAGAGATGACGAAGGTCATCAAAATTGGTCCTGAAGACCAATAGGTCCTAAAGACCTAAGTTGCATCGGTCGGTCCTGAAGACTTGAACAGAAGCTGTTGTACTCCTTTTTCCCTTGATGAGTTTTTTCCCACCGGGTTTTCTCATGCAAGGTTTTTAACGAGGCAACAGGTGCAACATAATAGAGATGCATGTCATGTACTCTTTTCTCCTACCTTTTTTTCCCACTGGGTTTTTGGAGGAGTTTTTAACGAGGCATACTAATAATATAAATTTGGCCAAGGGGGAGTGTTGAAAATCAAAGTCTTTACAAAGGACCAGCTACAGTATATGAACAAAGACTTTGGAGTGGTGGCCAAATTAATGAAGAGGAGGAAAATATCAAGAGTTCACATACTGAACAAAGTTGTATCATTCAGAGTTCCCCTCTATAAAAAGGGAATCACTCTCAGCTCATGTAACAGAACGAAGTGAAAGAAAGAACTCTTCCCCTCTACTCTGTGTTTCTTGTGCTTGTGTTCCATGTTCTAGTGTGCAAAGAATTCGATTTCTGAACAAAAAAAAAAAAAGGACTTATCGCTCCTAGACTAGTCTAGACTAAACGGGCCAACGCATGGAACATTGTGGAGTTCTTTTTTTTTTATTTTAATATATACCCCTTAGAGTTTTGACGTCACGAGTTACGCTTCCACTGGTTGTAAGAGGGTTTTTTTTTTTTTTTTTTTTTTTTGTATGTAAGAGGTTTCGTTTTATGTACTTACCTAGATACTAGGCCAGGTACAAAGCAGGTGCTAGGGACTACGGCGGCTGCTAAACAGCCGTTCTAGTATATTTTTGCTACCGCGATATGGACGGTGGGTCAAAAAAAAATATGGATAACGTTTATACCCCTCCTATGTTTATGAATCCCAAGTCGAGTTTACATCTTCTGCATGAGAAACTGTCTATAGAAGGCCTGGATCAGTATAACTAGCCCAAAATTGGTTGGTCTGACTTAGGCATAGGCTAAAATATTGTTATTTTCTGATGAAAGCTGCGCATTCCTTGCCAACGGAAGCAGGCGAAGGAAGCATTTCTATCCATTATGATGTGTCAAATGATACAACACATGACAAATGTGAGCAACGCCAGCGTCAGTAACACTGGCCAGTGATCATTTGTGCATGCAGAATTATGATGACCTCGCATTGGATCTAGAGTATATGCAATATCTGAATGCTATCATTACAATCTTTATTAGTTGAGCAGGCATGGGAAACATCATCAACACACAGAAACACTGAGAGTGAACATTGCGTTATTTATATGAATGAACTGGTACGAAATACCACTCTATGTTGCAACATCGAGGGGGGCTATTTTTCAGTTTCTATTCCTCTACAATATTCAGTTCTTCGGGATCAACCGACGTGAACTCACCCTCTTGTGAGAATAAGCCACTAGCAAGGTTAACCTTCCTCTGCGGGATTTGACTGATCTTGAGCCGGTCCTCCTTAGTCAGCTCCCAGTCAAAAATCTCAAGGTTCTGCTTCAGCCTCTCCCTGTTGAAACTCTTGACGACGCATGACACTCCCTGCTCATATATCCATCGCAATGCCACCTATATGTAAAGGAAAGACAAGATACCATTGAAAGAGGTAGGTCGGTTAGTCTGAAATAGAGCGGTCGTGTTAACGCTGAACTTTTAAGTTATTGAAATTTTAGAAGACGAGAGTAAATAAAGAAATAATAAAACCACCACGTGTTGTATGCTTCTAGAAACTCCATTCACGGGCATTAGTAGAGCTTTGAAAGTACTTTTTTTTTTTTTTTGACATATAGCAGCACCTACTACCGAATAAAGAAATCCAGGCAAACATAACACATGACCAACAACCCAACCTCATCGTCCAGGCAACGTCCAGGCAAACGTCCGGCAGAAACATCACTATCACGGACACTACCTCATCGTCCAGGCAAGCGTTACTCCAGCCGAATTGGTGGACTGGTGGTGGGAGCGGAAGGAGGAAAACAAAAGAAGACCCAGCCGGCCAGCTGCATACCTGTGCAACGGTTTTCCCTCTCGCCTTGGCAATCTCGGCGAGCACGTCGGAGTCCAGCACGGCGTTACCCTGGCCATCGAGGTTCTGCCCTCCCAGCGGCGAGTAGGCCGCGAGGTGGATGCCCCTGTCGGTGCAATACGCCCTCAACGTCCGTTGCTGCCACACCGGGTTCAGCTCCACCTGGTTCACCGCGGGTGGGATCGTGGCGACGGCCATCACCCTGTCGAGGTGCTTGGTGGTGAAGTTGCTCACGCCGATTGCCTTGGCGAGGCCCAGCCGCTGGCACTCCTCCATGGCGCGCCACACACCCTCGATGTCTAACGGCCTGACGTCCTCCTTCTTGTTTGGGAACCTGACCGGCCCGTCGATATACACCGGCCAGTGGATCAGGTACAGGTCCACGTACTCCATCTGCAGATTACTGCTCCGCTCCCACGGCACCGGATAAGAATGGCCTCTCTTGTTTAGAGAAATTTCAGTAACAACTCGGACGGCTTGGATGGATGGTACGGAGTAGTAGTACTTACTTGAGAGTTTCTCTGAGGGACGGCAGCACGAGGTCCGGGTGGTTCTGCGAGCACCACAGCTTGGATGTCACGAACAACTCCTCCCGGGACTGCACGAGCCCGCGGCGGATTGCCTCGGTCGCGGCCTCGCCGAGCGGCTTCTCGGTGCCGTACATGAAGGCTGTGTCGAAGTGGCGGAACCCGACCTCCATGGCCGCCAGAATGGCGTTCTTGGTGGTCTCGTGCTCCACGGGGAACTGCACCGTGCCCATGCCGACCATCGGCAACGGCCTCGCGTTGCCCGAACGCAGGGCCACCTCCGGCGCCGCCGTCGCCGTCCCCCGTCCCCGTGGATGCCATGCTGATGTGGCCGGCTGTGGTGCGCTGCAGGTACAAGGACAGGGTGCCGGTGGTGGACAGGAGGCGTGGACTCTGTCGCCCTTTATTGCTTTTCATTCAAGTTGGGACCGGAGTACCGGACGAGCGGTGGCGGGCGGACAGGAGGTGTGGCGTCGACTCCCTCGCTCCATCAGACTAGTCAGACTAGATGGCGCCAGTCTAGAGTTTTGGAGTCTTGACTGCTACTCCCTCCGTCCCATGCACTTTGACGTTTTTGACTTTTAAACTTCACGTTTGACCATCCGTCTTATTCAAAATATTTTTACAAATCATAAAATAAATTAATCAATATTCAAGTATTTTCATTGATAAAATAAGTCGTAACAAAATAAATTATATTTATGCAAAAAAATTGAATAAGACGAAGCATCGAATAAGATGGCACGGAATCCGGGGTGACAAACTCATTGGGGACGGAGGGAGTAATTGCTAAACACGTGCTAGGGACTAGGCCAGGTACAAAGCACCGGGCCAGGTACAAAGCACGTGCTAGGAAGCTGCTAAACAGCCGTTCTAGCATGTTTTTGTTGAAAACCAAACTCTTTACAAAGGTCCATAGATAAAATCACTATGAAAAATGATTTATAAGAGCCAGATCGATTTAATTTGGCTATTTGTAAGGGACTTAATATAGAGCCGCCCCTACAAATACCTCAGTAAGGGTGATTGGATCACCGTCGCCCTTACAAATGCCCTTACAAATCAGCCGATTTGTAAGGGCAACTCTATGTAAGGGTGGCTCTATATTGAGCCCCTATAAATAGATGTCGAATATTAAAATGAGATAATAAAAATTAAATTTTTAAAATAATCTCAAATGGAAAAAATGACCTATAAAAATGTAGATCTCAAAAAGTTATGAATCTTTGTTGTTAATAACCTTTTCATTTGACTTCCATTGATGCCTCAAAATGTGGGGTTTGAATGTCTAAAATTTAAAATTTGAAATTTTCAAGCGACACTGGGACGAAAATAACTTCCTAAATAAGAGTTGTAGATCTCACAAAGCTATAAAACTTTGTAGTGGACCACTTTTTTTTATTTGAAATTACCTTGTCATACAAAAACTACGTTCAAATCTCTCAAATTTGAAATTAAAATTTTGTAAACGACCTCGGATGGAGAAAGACCTAAATAAAAAATATAAATCTTGAAAAGTTATTAAACTTTGTAGTTGAAAACTTTTTGATTTGAATTCGTTTAGGGCCCCAAATAGTTAATTTTCTCTTGGATTTGTATAATATGTGGGGATTCGAAATCAGTTAATTTCACATATTGAGTGTGTAGTGTAGTGGAGGGTACCGCTCGCTTGGGGGATCGATGTCATGGGTTTGAAGTCCGCGGCCTCAAGTTTAGCAAAAACCGTGGAAAAAAAAGATCGTGGCGGGTGCTCCTAGTGGTGGTGGTTGGCTGGCGGTGGAGGCCTTTCCATGTTAAAATAATACTTATTTTTGCTATTTATTTTTAAATCTTAAAAAATAATATCTAAAAATGGTTCAGTTGGACCCTTACAAATGGTATTTTTAGGGCGGTTTGGCCAACCTCCCATGTAATGGGTTTGAAGTCCGGCGGCCTCAAGTTTAGCAAAAACCGTGGAAAAAAGATCGTGGCTGGTGCTCCTAGTGGTGGTGGTTGGCTGGGCGGTGGAGGCCTCTTCATGTTAAAATAATAATTATTTTTGCTATTTATTTTTAAATTTTAAAAAATAAAATCTAAAACTGGTTCGGTTGGACCCTTACAAATGGTATTTTTAGGGCGGTTTGGCCAACCTCCCTTGTAATGGGTTGATTTGTAAGTGTATGCGTTGGGGGGGGCTGCTGACCTAGCCGCCCTTACAGTGCCTCTGGAGCTGCCCTTAAAATTGATTGATGTAGTAGTGAAGTATACTCCCTCCATATCAGTATTAGAAGATGTTTATGACAGAGACACGGTCTCCAAAAAGCACAACTTTGACTTTTTCTTTTCTATAAAAATATTTATTGGAAAATTATAGTATATGTATATTTTTATGAAAGTAATTTTCAAGATAGATATATTGATATGATTTTCACCTTTCCAAACTCAACGAGTTAAAAGTTATTCATGATTTATGTTCTCAATATTTAACCTAAACATTTTCTAAAAACGTCCTCTAATTGTGATATGGAGGTAGTATGAACAAGACTTTAAATGGTGGTCAAATTAATGAAGAGGAGGAAGAATATCAATGAGCTCAAACAATTTGACATTATGTATCTTTGCCACCGTGTACGTCTCTCGGCAGCCGCTTGTGCCAAGCCTCCCTGCTCACGCAAGCAGTCGGTGCTTAGAGACTTTGTAGTTTTATAAAAGTTACGGTTTCAAGAATGGATAAATACATCAGCACTCAAGATTACTGTTTCCCGTTGTACATTAAGGCTCTTATATATATAATTGTTTGAATATTATCTTTCCTTAGCCCTTTGGGTTTTACGTGTGAAAGTTGCTTAGTTCTTGTTAAATTTAATCCTTTACTAAATCATTTTTAAAAAATAACGGCTCAAAAACGCACCTCATATCTCCTTTGGTCACACCATCACGGCTTGCGCGACAACACCACTTTGTCGTGCGAGAAGGGGCGTCACACAGTGGACTGGAAGGTTGACCAAAGCTAGCATGGCGTACCATGGGGCGCATCCTATCGCGCCATCAACACTAGTGCACAAGGCGTGTGGCAGGCTAATATAAAGCGGCGACCCAGCTCTTGTCTTCTCCCGCTCTTCTCATTTGGTGAGGACAGCCCAAGCAAGAAAGAGCATCTTGCCTCTCCCTTTCTTCTTTCTCTCTCTTCTCCTCCTCCCATTTCTCCATCTTTCTTGGATTAAGATTGGTGTTGGATTTGTTGTTGCTTTGGACTTGTGCATGAGGTATGTCTCCTTCACCTGTTGTTTTGTGTAGGATTCATATATGTAGACTAGTATGGTTTAGACCGCAAGGTGCAATATTGACTTTTTTGGTTGGTTGGAACTTCGTTTTGGTAAGCCATTGTAAAATATTATGATTGTTTTGTAGTTGTGAAACTGATGTGGTGTCTACGATTTTGTCTGCTTGGCACTTAGGGTTTCAGTGAAATGGTTTACTATACACGTAGGGTTTTGGTGACATGCTTGAACCTGTCATTACATGTTTTGATGGGATCGACTGTATGTGCATAAAGGTAATTCGCAGTGCAAAAGCACGTTTCTAGGGTTTTTGTTCATGGGTTTACATGAACACAAAGGTATAGATGATTGGCATGTATGCATAACTCTCCACCAGACTCTCGAGGGATGAGTTTGGTAGTGAGTCTAGTCGATGTCCTGTACGGTCTAGGAATGTTTTTTTTCATGACTAGACGCGTCTGGTGATTGTTGACCAGACTCATGGTGCGTCTGGTCACTTATTGAAAAGTGACCATTGAGGAGTGACCAGACTCTGCATCAGACGCGTCTAGCGCGACGTCTAGTGAGTCTGGTCAATTACAGAAGCGTGGGATTTCATCTACAGCGGCTATTTTCTCCATGGGGCTTATAAATAGACCTCCCAACCGGTCATTTGAGGTGTATGGGAGTTGAGGATCATACCATGGGTGCTTGTTCACCAGTTTAGAGATCCCCACATGCATAGAGCTTAGTGATACACTTGATGATTAGCATAGGTGGTTTGTGAAGTGCTTAGGTTGATTAGACCATTACTCATGCACTTGCTTCAGACTTAGGCTTAGTGTTTAGTGAGATTTGTAAATCTCTCAAGAGTTGTACATCGGAGGGGCTCGAAGTCTTGCGAGACCACACTAACCATGTTTGTAGTGTGGCCGTCACCGTGTACCGAAGGTAACACTTGCATGTGGGGATGGCATGAGGCTATCCACAGAGTTACCCAACTGTGAGCTTGGCCCTTGCAAGGGATTCCTTGCGAGAAGATTCAACGAGGATTAGGGGGAAGCTTGCGCTTCTCGATACTTCGGTAAGAATACCGGAGTCATCAATAGGAGTTTGTATCTCTACCACCTTTACCTTCCACAATATTATTTGCATTACTTTTGTGTGTGATTTACCTTTCCTAGCTCAATTGATAGGCTAGTTGATAGGATTGGAACTTAGGGTGCAAAACTATTTTGTGCAGTAGAGATAGCAAGACACCTAGAAAAACCAAGTTGCACATAGATAGTTTACTTTATTGCAATAGGTTTTGAATAGGAGGTGTTAGAGGTCTTAATTAGAAGTAGAATTTTAAGTTGCCTAATTCACCCTCTCTTAGAGCATCTCCAACAGTTTGCCAAAATTTACTTGGTAAATCTTATGATTTAACAACTTCTCAAAATAAATGACAAATGAAAAAAATAGACTCTTTTCAACAGTTTACCATTTTCACTTAGTAAAATTGTAAAAAAGAGGCCCACATCCATTCTGCTACGCTCATTCCCTCTCCTGCCCGTGAAGTTTATCCCTTCGTCCGTGAAGGGCGCCGCCGCCGCGTACATACCTCGCGCTCTCTGTCGATTGTGGCCAGCATCGATGTTGTCTGAGAACTATTTCATTTTTATTCGATAAACATGAATTTCATTTGCTTGCATTAATGTTGTCTGAGAACAAGCTTTGCCGGCGACGAGCAAGCAACGAGTGTTGTCGTGGCTCTGTCCCGTCAAGTTGATTTGCCGGCCACGACAAAAACAATGGCCAACAACTGCTGTCGCGGCTCAGTCCCGTCGAGTTGATTTGCTGGCCACGGCAAATAGTGAGCAACAGCTGTGCGCCGGGAATTTTCCACGCGCGTGGGAAGGCAGCGGCGTCACGCGGTCTGGCGATGCGAAGTCGGATGCGCGCGCGTAAAGATGCGTGCGCGGAGGCCTGGAAATGGAATAGCAAGTTGCTAAAAATACCGAAGTCTTGGTATATCTTATAGCATAAAATTAATAGCCATTTAAAACTAAAATAAGGGCTTAAAATAAATATCAACATAGTTTAGGGGTTTGGTGACATAATTCCACGAGTTTTGGTGATTTATATATTTTTAGGGATTAAACAGGGGAAAATCCTAGAGTTTGCAAGGCATATGAAGCATAAACATGTTCTAAACATATTCCAAGATAGCACCATTGCAAAGAGCTCGTCGAGACGATCGAAAGCAGATATATTGTTTGCTATATCGAGTCCGGAATCAAAAGATATCAGCTATAGAGCGAGTTCACTAAATTGTCCATAACTTCCTCATCTGGACTCCGTTTCCAGCAAACCACCCCTCTCTGGAAAGCTATCGACGAGATTACGCACCCACGGAGGTTGGGGCCCAAAAGCCCAAGTGGGGGCGCGGCGCCTGGCACAGGGCCCCTCGGGGCTGCCGCCGTGAGGTTGGTTGTGAACCATCATTGAGATGAGATCTGAGCCGCTCCCCAAGGTCGGTTTGATCCAAGGGCCATGGTGCATCCCTTGGGGCTATATAACAAGACCCCCTGACCCCTCGGTGAAACCCTAATTCATTCCAATTCATTCTACTCCATACCAACCAAGTCATTAAGCCAAGATCCCAAGCCCTAGTTCCACCATAATTAGAGCATTAGCTATCTAGGCTAGTTCTAGAGGAAGTCAAGCTTGCCTTGGATTCACGATCGTCAAGAAGTAGCGGGAGCCGAGCTTCTCGTGGCTTCTCTCTTGTATCTAATCTTGTAAGTATTTTTGCTTAGTTACATTTGTTATGACATTGCTCTATTCAATGATTATATTCTTAGTTATATGTTTCAATGTCTATTATGATTATATGCTTAGTCTAGTTAGATTGTCTTTATATTCAAGCATGGAGTCGTATAACGCTCACTTTATGATATCTTGGGTGAGTGGTCAACAATGTGTAAATGTGGTGTTTATACAACGTTTGCTGTATGGCCGCACCCTATATTCGGGACTTGTGGTAGATCGCGGGTGTGATATTACTTGATGAGTCCTTTGTAGTCTACCCCTGAATGTAGGGCTAGTTGAGCCTTATTACTATGGTAGGTTTCTTGCTTTGTTCTTGATCTTCCTTAGTAATGTTCACCATGTGTAGATATATTGCTTTCCTACCATGATTACTAGGTGTACTTTGCACTAACCTTAGTATGCATTGATATGTGATTAGGAGTAACATAGGAATATTCTCGACTATTCTACCTATACCATTCTATCATTGCCTTTTATGACACATTCTAGTGGCACGCCATGATCTTAACTTGGCACTTATCATTTATCATTATCTTTATATGACTTACCCCTGTTTAAAGTAGTTAGATTACATATGGTTACTCTACTTTACTACTGCAAAAGTGAATTCAATTAATCTACCCATAAGACTACCCTTCCACGTGGTAAATATAAATACGATACACGGACTTACTCCCGGTGAAATGCTACTATGGTATTTCTACGTAAACTGCGAGATATCATATTCATATTATTGTTGTAAGAGATTCAAGTGTCATTAAGAATACCATTCACGCATTTCTTAGCGTTGTTGTTAGGGTGACAGACTAGTACGTAGGCAATGCTAGAATATGTGGTACACCTTTCATGCCTATCCCGATGAGATTAATTCCACTATGGATAATGTTGCAGAGAATACATCATAACTAATTCCGTCTAACTTATTTTAACTCTCCGCCCTAACCTTTGCTGCAATGTGAGATTAACTCCACATCTAGACTGGCTTATTAGATAGATACCATTATACATTTTTGGGCCGTCCGGGGTTGGGTCTTAGATCCATCCTTTTATGATTGTGTTAAGAAATGTCAACACCAAGCTCATTTAGCAAACTGTTGGAGAGTAAGTTTTCTTGTTTTGCCAAATTTTTAAGGACACTTTGGAGATGCTCTTAGGTGTCATGATTCCCTTCGAGACATGACATCTTTATTTGGACTTTGAAGAAAAATGACTTGTTTTCCATCGGTTGATGTATAGAGAGCTCATGAAGAGGTTCGGTTGATGTACGAGAGATCATGAAGAGGTGATTCTAAAGGTGTTTTTACGTGGTTTGGAAGAAAGCATTCAACATCATTTTTTTTTTCTTTGTCGAATGGTAGAATTTGTTTGGAACATGATTTACATCACTTTTAATATTCATCGACCAAAAAACACTTCTCATACGTTTGGATCTTGGTTAAGGAGTTTCACTTGACGAATAATATGTCAAATATTTGTGGGAATGGCGGCCTTGTCTTTGGGCCATATGGTTGAATAGAAAATGATGTTGTGTTCCATAGAAAAATGACTAACTTCTTTTTTGCAGGTAATTTTTTAGGGGCATCTATTGGATCCGGCAATGGTTCCTGCTGTTTAAAGAGGAAGAGGGAAGAGTGATGAATGAAGGTTGTAAACAATATGAGGAAGTGATGCCGGTTCTTTCACTACTACGAAGTGAACTACCGTGGCGGGCATTTTCAATTTTGCATGGCGGGCATTACGTCCGCCCCGTGCTAGGGTCACGGTTAATGGTTCGATTAACCAGTGGCGGACTCCATGCCCGCCATGCAAAACATATTAACCATGGCGGCCTAGTAACAAAGACCGCCATGGTTAATAAATAACATCCATGGCGGGCATCTTTACTTGCCCGCCATGGTTAATATGTTAACCATGGCGGTCTTTGTTAAAAAGCCCGCCACGGTTAATTAATTCAGGATTAATAAAAAAAATAATTCAAAAAATATTATAAAATTATAAATTATGATTTAAACCACATATTAAATAATAAAATAAGAGAATATTCACATAAATCTTAAACATGCATCACAATTTAACATTCTACTAATAACATATATATGGACATTCAATTGAAGCACTTAGAGTTTAAAAGTGACCACCGTACACATCACAATTTACAAAACTCGATCGAACGATCGATTGATCAATCACGTTTAGCTAGCTAGGTTACAAATCAATGTCCTCCCACAAATAGTCCTTCATGTCTAGCGTGTTTCTCCGGTCCCTAAGTTCCCATAAGGCCTCGTTTGTAGCGAGGTCATTTGTTAGGGTCGAAGAATTTGCCGGTAGGTAGCACAACGTCCTCAACGACGGCCCTACGGATGGCGCTAACCAATTTCTTGAACTTAAGGTCGCCCAAGTTTTGTTCCAAAATCCTTGCGTGGTTTTCGGCCAGTCATTTCGCGCCACGTAGTGCGGTACACGCCGCTGCGGGATATAAATGTACGGTATAGAAACCACACGCGGGTTCTTTGCCGAAAGGCTGCTTACCGCGCCCGCACGCACGATATATGTAGCGAAGAAAATGGTTAGAATATTATGAGACCATTCAAGATGGACGAGCAAAAGCGAGAGTAATGTTGCATATACCTCGTAGTCTCGGCTCGATCTTTATTTCGTCCCCATGTTTTTCTTTTGCGTATGCTCATCCTCCGATCGTATGACTCGGGGTCTTTCAAGTAATCCTTGTATGCCCTGTACGAAATCTCACAGTGTCATGACTTACAGAAGTTTGTACTATAAAATAGTATAAGTGTCGCGTGACTTACTTTTGCAGTGGCCTGTTCAAAATGTTTGTAGAGGCCTTTTGGCGTATCATCCAACGAGTCGCCCTAAGGGCACATCCATCTTGAGGGAAGATTAGCCAAGTAATCCAATGGCCAATGTGTGCTGTTGTTTGTATACCGAAGCAATGCTACACCATTTTATTTGATTAGAGATAGATTCCAAGTGTTCAAAAATAAAAAGTATTGCTTTTGACTTACTTGATATGTTGGGCGCAATGAGACACCCGCGTCCGTTTTGATCTTCTTCATGCACTTACGGATGTAGTCCGCCATCTCTCTAACCCTTGCATCGCATAATTTTGAAAGTGTTCATATTTTTCGGCCTTGCTCAGCTTTTTCGTTCCTTTGGGCCTCCATCCAGTATCCATTAAATTCCGCCACGTCTATATACGCTGGACATAGAAACACAACTGGCTGATCCAATTCTTGGGCTATCAATGCTTGCATCCTGCAAGCACATGTGGTCACGTCATTATATATAGAATCGGAGAGCTAGAATTAGTCGCGGTACGAGCGTAATGATCGGTAAACAAACTCACGCAAAGCATAGAGGGTGACAATGGATTGGTCGAGGTCCCGGCGCCGTAGCAACCGCCACATTTCATCGAAGCCTATTGGCGGTGAAATATCAAGTCCAAGTTAAAGAGCTCCTTAGGAACCCTCGAAATGGAACTCCCTCACCCCCCCGATCAAGCGCATGTCGATATAATCGGTGGAAACCGCGAGTGTCCCCTCCTCTTCCTCGATTAGCCTGGCCCTTGGGCACCATGAACTTGCCAAGCTCAAACGATGCAGGGCAGTCCGGGCTGAACCATTGTCCCGGCTGATGGGGTATATAATTCCTATACAGAAGGAAAATGTACGTTAGCATCTTCTAGCTACGCACGCATACGTAATATGTCCGCCTAAGTTGGTTGAGATTATCACGCATATACGTACCTAGTCTTTGCTTAGGTCTTCACGGCCCCCGGGTTCAGCTTTTAGCCAATCGGAGGTCCTTTTCCTTCTCCGCTAGCTCCTTCACGGCCTCATCATCTAATTATTTGCTGGTGACCATTATCATGGCCTTTAGAGTGAACTTCTTCTTCTCGGACGCATCCATAACCTTGACCCCTTTCCACAGTTCCGCCAATTCCTCGAAGATGGCTCAATGAGCACATCTATATCAATGCCTGGGCCGCTTTGGTCCGGAAATGAGCATGGCTAGAAGAAGATATTTGCGCCCGGACACTTCGTAGGGAGGCGGGTTGTATATGGTGAGGGTGATCGGCCAGTCTTTGTCGCGAGCTACACGAGGTCTCGAACGGATTCATCCGTCGAGTACTCAAAGCGAACCTTACGTTCTGGGCTCGCCCCTAAACTCGGGAACATGTCATCGATGTGTTTCCACGTTTTGGCATCGAGGGGTGTCGCAGCTTGCCATCGCCCTCGCGATGCGTTTCGCCGATGCATGCCGGGACATCAGCTTGGCATCCTGCGGGTTCCCAAAAATTGCACGCAGCGATCGAGCACGGGTAGGTACCACACCGATAGGGCAGGGGATCTTCCTGCGGGTGTAACCCTCTTCTTCCTCGTCCTCGGGAGGTGGCATCCGCTTCTTCTTGCCCGTCTTCAGCTTCTTGGGGCCCCTCGGCGGTCCCTCCTCATCGGTGGCACGACGGCCCGGCATTCCTCTTGTAACGACTCACGCGCGCATCGCGACGGTTGTGCAAGTCCGCATAGTCACCCGGTATAGAATACAAAGTGGTTGGGGCACACATGAAACTTCCTAAGCTTCATCGCCACCGGGGACGAATCAGCTTCTTCGCCCGATAGGTATTGGCGGGCACCTTATTCCCCTCGGGTAAAACAAAGTGTCACCGACAGGTACGTAGCAGTCATTGAAGCTCGTGTCGACCACCCGTGGCGAGCCTTCATCATCAACATCATTAGGTTAAAACGTAGCACCGTGCAATCCGCCGGACATTTGCCGTCGTCTTTGTAGAGAGGGTCAATTGCCGCTGCTTCATCTGTCTAAAATTCTCGAGCCACCTTGGATTGCCAAACAACACGTCATCTTCATCTTTGAGGTTAGCAATTTCCTCGAAAAGAGCAACATCCTCGGGCGACATGTCATCAACTACTGACTGTTCACCATCATCTCCACCCGCATTGTCGTCTGCAATGTCTTCAAGCGATTCATCTACGGTGATGTAATCGCGATTATCAACTTTTTCACGTCCCTTCGTCCCACCACCGTTGTTTCGTCGTTGCGAGTCGGCGGGGTCCTCCGTGATGAACCGGCCGCGACACTCGGTTCTTTTTCACCATGATACGTCCACACGGTGTACCTCGGCTCCCTCGATGAAACCATACCGCACCAAGTGCTCCACGACATCGTCATCCTTGTGTAAGAAACGGATGCTTGCACGATAGCACGGGCACACCATTAGTTCGAACCCGACCGATTCGATGCTTCTCGCGTGGCGGGCGTAAACTTCTTTTCGCACATGATCAACGAATTCCAAACTCATCCTCGGCCTGTACATCCAATCCCTATTCGGCGCCATGGTCGACGGCCTACTCAAATTAATTAAACCAAAACAAAGAGTGCGACGATGATTAGAGATCGAAATATCGATGAAAAAGACCACGTACACTTCAAATGAGAGGGAGAGAGAGGGGAGGAGAAAAAGGAGAGAGAGAGGGGGGAGGAGAAAGAGGGAGAGAGGAGGGGGAGAGAGAGGGGAGAGAGGAGCTAGCTTGAGAGGGAGAGAGAGGGGAGGAGAAAGAGGGAGAGAGGGGGAGAGAGAGAGAGAGGGGGAGAGGGAGAGAGAGAAGGAGAGGAGAGAGGGGAGAGAGGAGCTAACTTGAGAGGGAGAGAGAGAGAGGGAGAGATCAAAACTAGATCTCAAAAAGAAAGGGAGAGAGAGGGGGTGAGAGAGAGGGAGAGAAAGAGGGAGAGAGGGGAGAGAAAAGAGGGGAGAAAGAGGAGAAATACCCCCTAACGGTGCCAAACTTCAATCAAACCAAGGGCAAAACCTTCCCCCCCCAAAAATGGTGATTTCTAGAGTTTTGAAGCTCAAAACCCTAGAAAATGGCGAAAATCCCGTGGGGAAGAAGAAGGTTGGGGCTGTATTTATAGAGCGAGACTTTTTCCGTGGCGGGCATTGTAATATAACCCGCCACGGTTAATATACATTAACCGTGGCGGGCACTTTGCAATGCCCGCCCGGTTAATGTCTATTAACCCGTGGCGGGCGCGTTACAATGCCGCCACGGTTAATCGATTAACCGTGGTGGGCGTTGCCTCGGCGGGGCTGCCACGCCAACTATTTTTGCGTGGCGGTTTTAAAATTGCCCGCCACAGAAAATAAAAATTAAATGCCGCGCAAGTTCAATTCTATAGTAGTGTTTGGCTCCGGGGAATTGGAAGTGTACAGCCTTCCTATGTTGTTTTGTTGAAGCGAGAGACTTAGTTGTTAGAGCAGAACGCCGGAACGCCGAGAACGAGAACGCCCGGCGATGGCGCGGTGATCACGTCGTGTTCTAGAGCGAGATAGATTGGAAACTTGGAAGAAGGAATATTGTTAGGCACTGCCAACGTGACAGCCCTTTTAGTCCTTTATTCATGTATATATAAGACACTTGAGGATCACAACCTCATCCCACGCCGTGCGGTATCGAGTGCAAACACTGTTTCACCGCGATGCTTGCCCCGCGCGCTCGGCACGCCACGGCGTAGACATTACAGACTACTGCTCAATCGTGTCGTAGCAAGGCACGACTCAACTACGCTCGATCCTAACCAACTCACCCCAAGACACCTAACTGAACAAAAGATTACATATGGACTGCATCAATTTATCTAACATTAGTCTCTAGGAGTTTGAGGTCTTTGGAGTAGTGATGTGGCTAGCAAGCTGTCTTGTTCTTGAACATTTGTGGTTTAGGGCCCTTTGTTTCTGGCATAGTGTTCAGTAGTATGCCGGATTGGCTTTGTGCTGCTGCGCACTAGCATGTTTCAGTCCTGCTGTTATGTTAGTTATCTGAACTTTTCGGGTTTGATTGTCCTTCTGTGTGAGGATCTATTTGTGTCAGGTGTACTGCTCAGCGGAATTGTCTGGCTATGCCCATTGTTTGGGGACAGCCGTAATCATCCACGTTTTTTTTTTTGATAAGGAAAAATTCCATTGATACTAAAGCAATTTACATCCTCTCATTACAAAAGTAAACCACACTACTACACCTCCATTGATGGGAGACAAGAAACCTTGAAAAAAGCCATAAATTCCACCATCTAGGATCATCATCCCAAACGGATATGCCACGGACGCAAGCTCGATCTGAACGAACAGGGCCATCTCACCATCCACCGCCAACATCCTCATGCCCATCACTTTTGTAAAAGAAAAGTAAACTGCTAAAACTCCACATGCGAACATAATGAAATTGGCGCCGCCCCGACACGTCGTCGAAGTCATCGTCGTTTGGATGTGAAGGCTGTAATGAATTTCCTTTTTCTAAAAAAAAATATCAACGAAACCCACCGCTCCATACGTGTTCATCCAACTCTGGAATCTAGTGGGGAACACCCAACGAATCTGGAGCCTTGTCAGTGTCTATACCAGTGTCTAGACCGGCAGTTAACATAAATTTTGGAACCGAGCCACCTGACCACCCTTTGACGTCACGAGTTACGCTTGCACTTTCTAAAGGCTCTCGTTTTCTGTTAAGAAATGGAACTTTTGTACCACATGATTTATAAAGAAAAACCTATTCCTCCTGCAGGTGTAACAGGTGACATCGAACATCCATGATTAGTCCAGTAGTCGTTGATCAAAATTTCCTTAGTACATATTTATATAACTAGCTCTTTTATTTCGTAAAGAAATGCCGACGAGGATTAAACGCTTGTAATATTACTTAGCACTTCAACTTCAACTGTTTGCTTCATCGTCAACATGAATATTTTGCAAGGCATTTCACTTTCTTTTTTTCGTGGCGGGTTAGCCAGAGAACCGCCTCGGTTAATCAAGGCCAGCAGAGGCCGGGCTTCAGACCAAGCGACAGCCTCGGTTAATATATACACATCAACAGAAGTGAAAGCTTTTAATATAACCGTCTCTATTAATGTTGATTAACTGAGACAGTTATCTTATCCTAACCGCTAATGTTGATTAACTTATCCCAACAGGGCTTCGGGCTAGTCTGTATAACAAGTCTGAATTGGTTGGGCTGGCTTGGACGTCGGCTAACATAGCTCTAGTTTCTGTTTTAGGCAGACACCATGAAAGTTGTGCAATATCCCTTGCCAAATGAAGCAGTTGAAGAGTCGTCATCCATCATGACGTGTCAAATGATAATCGAGAAAGACACCAAGGGTGTTATGATTACAATTTTACAACTTTTACTGAATTGAACAAGGATGGGAAACCTCACACTGGACTTTGAGCATGCAACAATTGAATATTATGATTACAAATTTTATTGAACCGAACAGGGATGGAAAAAAAATCATCAACACAAATAAACAATGAGATGAACGTTGCCGCACTGCACTTCATATATGCATGCACATAGACGCAGGATGGTTTCCAATTTCTATTCCTCTGCGGTATTCAGTTCTGCAGGATCAACATTCGTGAACTCACCCTCTTGCGAGAACAAGACACTAGTGGTAGCAACCTTCCTCTGCGGGATACGGCTGATCTTGAGCCGGTCCTCGTCGGTCAGTTCCCAGTCGAATATCTCAAGGTTTTGCTTCAGCCTATCCTTGTTGTGGCTCTTGACAATGCTTGTCACTCCCTGCTCATGTATCCATCGCAGCGCCACCTAACAAGAAAGACAACACTGAAGTCTGAATATAATGGGGGAGAGCAGAGAGTAGACATCAGGCACAGCCACGAGTACTGGCAGCTAGTAGCGTACCTGCGCGACGGTTTTGCCTCTGGCCTTGGCTATCTCGGCGAGCACCTCGGAGTCCAGCACGGCGTTTCCCTTCCCGTCCCAGTTCTGGCCTCCCAACGGCGAGTAGGCCGTGATGTGGATGCCCTTGTCGGCACAATACGCCCTTAGCGTCCGTTGCTGCCACACCGGGTTCAGCTCCACCTGGTTCACCGCGGGCGGGATCGTGGCGACGGCTGGGATCCTGTCGAGGTGCTTGGTAGTGAAGTTGCTGACGCCAATGGCCTTTGCGAGGCCCAGCCGCTGACACTCCTCCATCGCTCGCCAGACGCCTTCGAAATCATATGGGACGGCGAGCTCTCTCTTGTTCGGGAACTGGGGCGGCCCGGTGACGCACACCGGCCAGTGAACCAAGTACAGGTCCAGGTACTCCATCTGCATGTTCCTGCTCCCACGGCACGGGAGAAAAATTCATTTGGCATTGGCCGGCTACATAATAATTGCAGAGCAGTACAGCAATAGGGACTTACTTGAGAGTTTGCCGGAGGGACGGCAGCACGAGGTCCGGGTGGTTCTGTGAGCACCACAGCTTGGACGTCACGAACAGCTCCTCGCGGGACTGCACGATCCCGCGGCGGATCGCCTCGGCCACGGCCTCGCCGAGCGGCTTCTCGGTGCCGTAAATGAAGGCCGTGTCGAAGTGGCGGAAGCCCATCTCGATGGCCGCCAGCACCACATTCTTGGTGGTCTCGTGTGCCATGGGGGCCGACAATGCGGTGCCCATGCCCACCATCGGCAACGGCCTCGCGTTGCCCGAACGCAGGGCCACCTTCGGCACCGTGGATGCCATGCTGACGCGGTCAGATATGGTGCGCTGCAGTTACTGGTGTGGGACTCGAACAAGGACAGGCCTGTGAGCCGTGCAGGTTGCTCTATGTATTGCAAATGTGGTAGTGAACAGGCTTACAATGCATAGGTTATTATAGACTAGCTTTAGAGAGAGAGAAAGAGAGACAGAGACAGAGACAGATCTCCTTGACTTGCTGTGTTGCTTCCTCCCTTGACTTGTTGACTAGTATGGAGTTGACGTCACCAGTTACGCTTGCTTCTAAAGGCGTCACGAGCTACGCTTGCTTCTGAAGGCCTTCGTTTTTTGTTAGTACAAAGAAATGGAGCTTTTGTACCACGTGATTTATAAACTTTTCCTCCTGCATGCGTGACAGGTAACGTCGAACATTCAAGGCAAACTCATGAACTTTTTTCTTTAACGTTCCAAGCTGGGCTTGATAGCCAAAAGTCAAAAAGTTGTTGGCCTGGCAGGTGCTGCTGGTCACTTACAGAGGCGGCGGCGGGTGCTCTGTCTGACAAAAGTTCATAGCATCCATTTGGCCAAGCAAAGGGATTTTATGAGGATTTTCTGTAGGGTTGTCCGTGGAAATTTCTATAGCAAATTCTGTATGAATATCTGGGCAGTCGATGGCTGAAGAATTTTGGTGTCGGAGGCACGGCGGATGGTGAACTTATCGTTGTCCACAGACTGAAGAGAGCGCTTAGAGGGCGGAACGTACTTTACTGATGGTGGGGGCGATGACGCCTCCATGGATGTTATGTAGCTGTTGATGATGTTGTTGGCGTCCTCCATGAACTTCTTGCTCGGTCGAGAGGCCATTGGATCGTCTGGTCTTTGAATACCAATCTGTCACAAACCGTTTCCCGGTCAATGTGAGGGGAAGGCGGAGAGCGTGGCGTGGCATAGATGAACCAGCAGCGGCGGCGGATGGCGGTGCGTCAGCCAAGACGCTGGGGCGTCTTGGCGAGCTGGCCCACGGGCGGCGAGGGCTGGGGACGCTGGGTAGGTAGGGATTAACCGTAATTTTTCTTGAATTGATTGTCTCACAATAGTTGCCCCCATATTTATATGAGGGGGTTTGCATTTACTAACGGGCCTGGCCCATTAGTCTCTTCTAGCTCACTTTAATTTAACAAAATAAATTACTAATAAAAAACTATATAATAATTAAATATTCAGCCACTCTGCTTAAAGTGAATCGTTGGTGAGTGTGACACACATATTTTGAACTCTAAACATCTTCAAATTTAAAACTTCTTAATTACAATGTTGTAGATTTTATTGAGAACTGTACCTATCGTATAGACCATGTCAACAGTCGGGATTGCTTGATAGTTTTAAATTTAAAATATGTATACATGAAAAAAAATATTTGGGACCCTAAATTGTATTAATTCACAAACGTTTCAACTAGAAAGTTGTAAACCTTGTCATGAGCTACAACTTTGATATAAAGTTTGTCTTTATCAAGTTCATATGAAAATGTTATGAATTATATTTTTTTGTTGCGGCCATTAACCAAGAACGGCAACTTAAGAGCAACCGCCTCCGTTAAGCGTATATTAACCAAGGCGGTTGTTTTAAAGGCAACCACCTCGATTAATGTATTAATGGAGGTGGTTGCATTGTGACAATCGTCTCAGTTACTTGGTATTAACCAAGGTGGTCACCTTATAATGTCCACCTCGGTGCTTAACCGAGATGGTTGATGGGTCAGCTACCCCCGCTACAAATAACCAAGGCGGTTGTCACAAACCGTAACCCGGTCAAAAGCGAGGAGAAAGATGAGAGGCGTGATGTGGCGTAGGAAGAGGGTGCGACGGTGCTGGCGGCGTTCGTAGCGCAGGTGGCGGCGTCGCTGGGGGTTGGAGACAGAAGGGTATTAACCTAAATTGTTCTTAATTGATTGACCAAAAATAGTTTTTTTTTTTTTTTTTGAGTGAAATTGACCAAAAATAGTTACCCCCATATTTATATGAGGGGTTTACAATTGCTAACGGGCCAGGCCCATTAGTCTTTTCAAGCTCACTTTAATTTAACTAAATAAAACTACTAATAAAAGCAATTTAATAATTAAATATTCAGTCACTATGCTTATCCCGGGTGAATCGTTGATCGAGTGTGACATCTATCCCTTTTGGAGATTCAACTCGTCCTCGAGCTGAAAGTCCGGATAGATTTTGTTGAATAATTCCGCATCTTCCCATGAAGCATCCGCTGCTGTTCTGTCCTTCCATTTGATGAGCACCTGAAGCTGTCCTTGCCTGACTCTTAACTTGAGCATAATTTCGGGTTCAGGGACTGGTGTACCTTCATGTATGCGTGGCAGTTCCTGTATTTCAGAAGGTATCTCTCCTCGATGTGGCTTTAGCATACTGACATGAAAGGCATTGTGTATACGAGTTCCAGCCGGTAAGTGTAACTCATATGCAACGGAAGTAAGAATCTTAGTGATGTTGAAGGCTCCGAAGTATTTGAGAGAAGGCTTGCCTTTATATAGTGGTGATATGTGATAATAATTTGAGCCAGACATAGTCACCCTCTTTGAATTGTCTTTCAGTATGTTTAGCATCAAAATGTTTATGGTAGTAATCTTGTGCTAACTATAGACGAACCTTTGTCTAATTGAGGAAGGCATCACGCTGAGATAACATAGCATCAACAGATGGGACTGTTGTCTCACACGGGTTGTAGACTTTGATGGTTGGAGGGTCGCGGCCGTAGATCAAGTTGAATGGTGTTGTCTTGGTAGAAGTGTGGCATGAAGTGTTATAGCAATATTCTGCCCATGGTAGCCATCTTACCCAATCTTTTGGTTTATCACCAGTTAAGCAACGTAGATACATTGTAATAATTTTGTTGACTACCTCTGCCTGGCCATCTGCTTGGGGATGATAAGTTGACGTAGGTGTAAGGATGACATTTGATAGTCTGAAGAGTTCTTGCCAGAATTGGCTTGTGAAAACTACATCTCTGTCACTTACAATAGATCTAGGTAGACCATGTAATCTCACAATTTTCAAGAAAAAATTTTGAGCCACTGAAGTTGTTGTGTATGGGTATGAAAGAGGTAGAAAGTGGGCACACTTGGATAGGCGGTCGACCACAGTTAGGATGACAGACTTTGTTCCCACCTTTGAAAGTGCCTTAATGAAGTCCTATGAGATGTCCTCCCAAATCTATTGCGAGGCGGCAAGGGTTGGAGAAGTCTGCTTTGGATGCAAATGTTCTGTTTTTTGTTGCGTTGGCAAACCAAGCATTCATTCACGAACTCCTTAACAATGCGTCGATCATGTTTAATAAAGACGGTCTGACGTAATCTATGTAGTGTCTTTTCTATCTCTTCATAAGCTGAATCATGGATGGCATGTAGAATGGTTTGAAGGTGTTTGGATGATGGTGAAAGCCATACCTTTTTATTGAATAGAATCGGTCCATTACGAATGTCCCAAGCTGAATGTTTACCATTGATTATGGAATCAATAAGGCTTATTGCTTCCTCACTTGAATGCAATTTCCTCCGTAGTTGATCAAATAACACCTAATTGAATTCCCGAAATAGCCATCAACAAAAATTCCGCAATGTTACATGCGGATAAAGCATCGACCACCACATTGGTTTTACCCGGTTTGTATTCAATAGTGAAATCATAACCCAAAGTAACTTGTTGATCCATTGGTGTTGAGGAATAGTGGATAAAGCGTTGATCTAAGATTTATTTCAAGATGTAGTGATCTGACCTTATGAGGAAGGGGCGGCCCCAGAGGTAAGGTCTCCGATGTTTGACTGTTGTAACCAACCCTATGAGTTCTCGTTTATAGGCTGCCAACTTCTTGTACTTTTCGGGCATCCGTTTTCTTTGAAATAAGTTATTAGTCCATTGCCTTGATGTAACATAGCACCCATACCTATACCCGAAGCATCACATTCTACCACAAATAGTTTGTTGAAGTCCGAAAGTTGAAGGACTGGCGATGAGGACAATGTTCTCTTTAGATGTTCAAAGGCTGAAGTTGCTAGGTGTCCAAAGGAATGAATCCTTTTCAAGAAGATTTGTAAGCGGTCGAGCAATCGTACCATAATTCATGATGAATTTTCTATAGTAACCAGCAAGTCCCAAGAATCCTCACGAGTTCCCCGAGAGTTTTAGGTTGCGGCCATACGATGACTGCTTCTATCTTCTCGGGATCAACGGCCACTCCAGCGTCGAGATATAATGTGTCCCAAATAGCCAAGTTGTGATTGTCCAAAGAGGCATTTAGATTTTTTAAAGAAGATGTTGTGTGATATCAATACTTTGAAGACCTCCTCCACATGAGATAAGTGCTCGGACCGGGTTTTCTTGAAGATTAAGATGTCATCGAAGAAAACCAAAACAAATTTGCGTAGGAATGGTCCCAAAATATCATTTATCAAGGCTTGAAAGGTTGAAGGTGCATTGCATAAACCAAATGGCATAACCAAGAATTCATAGTGTTCATGATAGGTTTTGAAGTTCGTTTTTTTCTATATTTGGTGGATGCATTCATACACGGTGATAACCCGGCGAAGATCTAGCTTCTTTGAAAAATTTGGCTTCTTGCAATTCATCCAATAATTCGTAATTACGGGTATTGGGAATTTATCTTTCAGGGTGTTATCATTGAGGGCCCGGTAGTCGACGCGAGAATCCCAAGTCTTGTCACGCTTCTTAACTAGGAGAACAGGAGATAAGAATAGTGAAGTGCTATACTTGGGATAATACCTTGTGATAGCATGTCGTTGCACTACCGCTCCAGCTCATTTTTCTATATATGCGGATAATGATATGCGCGGACAACTGTTGGCTGAGTTGGATCTTTCAGATGAATACGATGATCATAGCGTCTCTTAGGCGGAAGACTAGAGCGCTCTTTGAAGAGTTCTTGAAATTGTGCAATAGAGCCTCCATTGGAGGATCGAGGAGAGGGTATGAATACGGAGAAAGGTCCTCTCCTTTAGATAAACTATGACAAATGATTGGTTGTCCACGATGCGAATTTCATGATCAACTTGTTAAAATTCCAAACAATGGTGCCCAGAGAGCTCAGCCATTCAACGCCGAGAACGACATCATAGCCGCCCAACTTAATGTTGTAGAAATCCGCTTTGAAGCCTTCATTAGAAATAGAGAACTTCGATGTCATCATATCTACCAACATTTATATGGTCGTCGTTGGCCACTTTGCTACTTTGAGAGATGTGTGTGATGGGGAGCTTGGTAGGTTCGGTTTGATTGCAAGATCAGAATCTACAAAATTGTGTGTCGAACCGGAATCCAACGGGGCGATAAATTGGTACCATTTATTGTTATCATTAACTGCATAGTAGGACATGTAGTAATACACGTTAATCCATGGACTGATATCTGAACTTCTGTGTTTCGGTGGATATGTACCTTTGACGAACGTTGTCGTCGTGTTGATAAATATAATCGTCGGCTAGAGCCATAGCAGTCTCAGATTAGGTGGGTGATGCAATTGTACTTCTATCTGAATTAAAGAGGCTAGTCTAGAGACATAGAGCATAACCTCCTGCCGAGGCGAGAGTTGATGTACCTTATTCGGGGTCTCTGTGAATTTATTTGTGTAGGCATCCAAGTCCCCTAGTTGGCCTGTAAAGCGTTAGATCGCCGAGATGATTATGTTGCATTGGGGACCCAAAACGCTTTGTTGATTGCTGCTAAAAATTCCAGCCAAGTTGGGTGGCCCAATTCTTTTCCCAACAAATGAACCAAGAGAGTGCGTTCCCTTGGAGGTGGAATGACTTGAGCTAAATCTGATCACTGTCCTTTGTTCCCTAGGTGAAAAAATTTATGCACTTGTATAGCCGGTGCGAGGGATCTCCCTTACCATCATACTCTGGAAAAAAATAATTTAAGATTGCTGCTAGTTCTTTTGGGTAGTTCTAAAGAAATTTCGAATTTTGTCCGTTGGCTGGAGAGTTGTTGAGTCGGAGGCGCGGCGGATGGTGAACTCATTGGTGTCCTGAGGACGGGAGGGGCGCTTGGAGGGTGGAACGTACTTAGCTGATGATGGGGGATTATACCTCCATTGCTGCGATGTAGTTGTTGGTGATGTTGTTGACATCCTCTATAAATTGCTTGCTCCAGTCAGAGGTCATTGGATTGTCCGGTCTCCGGATACCAATCTGTCACAAACCGTTTCCGATCAACGCGAGGGGAAGACGAGAGGCATGACGCGGCGTAGGAAGAGGGTGACGGCGGTCTTTGGCGGCGGCGGCGCTGGGGCCTGCAGGCGAAGGGTACTAACCCTAAATTGTTCTTAATTGATTGACCAAAAATAGTTACCCCCATATTTTTGAGAATTACACAAAGTACAACGTAGACACTCATAATACGCACGCACACTCCCCTATGAATAGACGTACGTAAACCCTACCCTTATAAGCACCTCCGAAGGACTGAGCACCCGACAGATCTAGAGATTCTCGAAGTTACCATTGGCGCCTCATCGTCGATGGGAACGTCGCTTACCACTGAATCCATAACGCCGGTAAATCCTATGAAAATCCCAGAAAAAGGTGCGAGCACCAGGATTTGAACCCTGGTGGGTAGCGTCCCACCGGACCGTCCTACCATTGGACTACAAGCCATATTTATATGAGGGGTTTATAATTGCTAAGGTCACAAGGTATATGGATGCATGAGCAAGGTGGGAGAGGTCGGTCTCAACGATGTGAGGCTGACTGCGTTCTGCACAACCGACTTGTTGATGCGCATATAGACAGGACACGTGATGGACTATACCTGTGCGCTTGAAGAAAGCGCAATTAGTGTGATAGCTCAAATCTTGTGATAGAATTGTCGTTCCATGAAATTTAACATGTCACTAAAATATTGAAAAACTTTAAAGACTTGTGTGGCAAAAGGTAGATCAGAATAAGGTTGCTACGATCACCACTGAATCTAAAATAGTAATTATGATGACCATCCCAAGTCAGATATACATATGAGAAAATAAGGTTCATAGGACAAGTAGACACACTATTTGTAATCTACTACACCTATATAGACAAACCCCACTAGCTAATTCTCTCAACATGCAAGCTAGCCCTCATCATTCCACTAACAACCCCACTAGCTAATTCTTTCAACATGCAAGCTATCCACCTAATCATTCCACTAATGATCGCATTTATGGTCAACTAGCATTCACAATTATAATCTACATGCAAGCAAAACACATCATCCACTAGCATTACGCCGTCCACTAACATTAAATTATAATTGTTTATTATATAAATAATCTTATTTCAAACCATCGACAATTTTGTGACAATGCATGGGGTATTGCTTTCTTGATTCTTGAGACCTTAAGGTTTTTATGTTAAAAATTCTCATTAAATAACTCACATGTTTATATCTTTCTTTCCATCATCAAATGATCACTAAAAAAACTAACCTTAAATTCCCGCAACGCTGGGAATCCACCAGGTATTGCTTTCTTGATCCTTGCGACCTTAAGGTTTTTTATGTTGGAAATTCTCATTAAATAACTCACATGTTTATATCTTTCTTTTCTGTCATCAAATAATCAACTCACATGTTTATATCTTTCTTTCCATCATCAAATAATCACTAAAAACTAACCTTAAATTCTCGCGGCAATGCGTCTAGATTTTCTTGAAGTTACTTTCTCAAACCTATTCTTACATAAAACTGATAATTTTTTTGTTATACATTAAGTTCCAAAAAATTATCCTCTACAAATTAGTGACCTATGTTTTCTTTGAAGTTGAAGATCCAAGATTAAGATGATGTCTTTTCTTTAGTTCATTATTGAAACTATTTTTAAATTCCTCTTAGCTAGATTAAATTTAGTTTTGCATACCAAAGCAACACGAGGAATTCACCTATATAGATAAACCTCACTAAGTAATTATCTTGCTATGCAAAGTGTCCACATCAACATCCACTAGAGGACTCCACTATTTAGCACTATCTAGCACATGCAAAGTGTCGACATTAGCATCCACTAGCACACCAATTATGTCTTCATTTAAGCTATTCACGTTACATATATTTAGTTATCTACACCAAAAATGATAAAATTATCAATTAGCATGTATTATGATATTTATTCATTCATATATTTGTACATATAAATAGTATAATTTCACCTACAATCTTCGCAGCAACACGTAGGGTATTCACCTAATATGAATGGATATTGATATCACATATATCCAAATTACACTACTAACCATATGATTTTTAGGTGACGGGGCGGAAAAGATTTTCGGTGGCGGGCAAAGGCGCCCGTCACCTCCACAAGGTCACTTGTTAATTGTCGAGCAACCATGGTGGGCGTTTGTTGCCCGCCACGGTAAATTAAAAAAAAAAAAACCCCAAATCCAAGTCCATCGGACTGGATCGGCCCCTCGACATCGAGCACGGCCGGATCTCGCTGCGTGGCCGCCACCTTGCCGGATCTGCTCGGGCCTTTGCCACCTCGGGCGGACGTCGCGGATCTGCCGTGGGCGCCGCCACCACGCCGTGGTGTCGCCAGAGGGACGGCGCTGGATCCGCGTCGTGGTGTGGCGTGGAGGAGGAGGCCGCCGCCGCCGAGGAGGTCCACCGCGACGGCGCCCGCGACGACATTTGTAGAGGGAGGAGCACCGCGCGATGACACCGGCGGCGCCACCGCGCGGACCGTTGCTCGGCGCGGACCCGCGGACGTCACCGGGTAACGCTGCCACCCAGCGTGGACTGCTGCTCCGCACGACCAGCCATGGATCGTTATTCTTTGTGAGAGAGGAAGGGGAGCGGGCGAAGGGAGGCCGCCGCCCGGTTGTCTTTGCCATTGAGAGGAAGGGGAACCGGGAAGGGAGGGGAGGAGCTGGGGCGCGGCCGGGATTTTTGCGACAGAGGAAGGGGAAGCGGGATTGGGTTTGGGAGTGCACTGTTGGGGAGGAGTGGAATGCATGGGTGAGTGCCAAACCCTAAGTGTCGGTATATATATAGGCACGGTTATCGGGCCTAGCTCTGGGCCTTTTGGGCCTTTGCATTTTCGGTGACGGGCTTTTAAAGGTGCCCGCCACGGAAAATTGATTTTTGTGGCGGACACTTTTGCCTGTCACGTAAAATAATATACACCCGCCACGTTTAATGCTCCCGATTAATCGTGATGGGCAAAAGAAGTGCCCGCCACAGTTAATATTTAACTGTGTCACGCAAAATCATTTGGTTAGTAGTGTTAGAATATACTCCCTCCGTCCCAAAATAAACGACGCTATGGGAAACATGTCGGTCAAACTTTTAACTTTGACTAAGTTTGTAGAAAATACGTGCAACATTTAAATTTTCAAATAAATTTGTTAAAAAACTAGACTTAGAGATCTTTCCGATGATACTAATCACTTAACATAAATATTTATATATTTTAATATATAATTGCCGGTATTTTGAAAACGTTGACTTCTCGGGAGGCGAGAAGGTCTTTTATTTTGGGACGAAGGGGGGTATGCGAATACGTATGGTATGGGTATCAAATCCCCAAATTTGAATAATACAATATGTTCCATTACCGAAACTGAAGCCCTTTGATCCGACGGCCGGTCAAATTGTACTGCCCCTCCTGCGTATATGAGAGTAACTAATTTTGGTTTAAAAACTCCCAAGTCAACTTACATTTTTGCACGAGAAAACAGTCCATATGAGGCCTGGATTGGGATAATAACTATCCCAAATTGGTTGGGTTGGTCGGCCTAAATAGTGTTCGCTTTTGATTTAAGAGCACTCACAATGCGAGACTCTATCATAGAGTTCAAGACTATTTATTATCTCGAATATCGTGGACTTGGAGTCTAAATAAGACTTGGAGTCTTTTTTTTTCCCATCCCTCTTCCATAGATAAACTGCCACATTAGCATCACATTAGTTCAATAAATATGAAGATAATAAATATGTTTAGACTCTATGGTAGAGTCTGTATTGTGAGTGCACTAATATAAGGAGACTAGCGCTCAAAGCTACGCATGCATCCCTCGCCGAAGGAAGCAGTTGAAGAGTCGCCATCCTATAGTGATGTGTTAAAGGATTCAAAACTTATATTTTTGTGAATGGAAATGATTCAAAACTTGACAACTGATAAAGACAAGAAGAGCGATCAGTAGCACTGATGGCCACCAGTCACTTGTGCAATGCAGAATTATGATAACCTCAAAATGATCATGGATTATGCAACACCTGAATGTTGTGGTTACAATCTTTATTGAACTGAACGGGGATGGAAAGCATCAACACAAAGAAACAATGAGGGAAAACGTTGCCCTGTTCGTATGAACTAGTACAAAATACTCCATTATGCAGCAACACTCAGGCGGGCCATTTTCCAATTCCTATTCCTCTACAATATTCAGTTCCGCAGGATCAACAAACGTGAACTGACCCTCTTCTAAGAACAAGCCCCCAGTACTACCGATCTGGACAACCTTCCTCTGCGGGATCTGGCTGATCTTGAGCCGGTCCTCGTCGGTCAGTTGCCAGTCGAATATCTCAAGGTTTTGCTTCAGCCTATCCTTGTTGTAGCTCTTGACAATGCTTGTCACTCCCTGCTCATGTATCCATCGCAGTGCCACCTAACAAGAAAGAAAAGAGAACACTGAATATATAATGGGGGAGAGCAGAGAGTAGACGTCAGGCACAGTCACGAGTCACTACCACTAGTCTATGATCCACGACACTACCGCACGTCAGAAAACGACGATCGAAGCGCACTAGATAGACTCCAGCAACCGGTGGGTGGAAATTGGAAAAGGAAAGAAGATAAACCCAGCTGGCGAGTACTGGCAGCTAGTAGTGTACCTGCGCGACGGTTTTGCCTCTCGCCTTGGCTATCTCGGCGAGCACCTCGGAGTCTTGCACGGCGTTTCCCTGCCCGTCCCAGTTCTGGCCTCCCAACGGCGAGTAGGCCGTGACGTGGATGCCCCTGTCGGCGCAATACGCCCTCAGCGTCCGTTGCTGCCACACCGGGTTCAGCTCCACCTGGTTCACCGCGGGTGGGATGGTGGCGACGGCCAGCACCCTGTCAAGGTGCTTGGTGGTGAAGTTGCTCACGCCGATTGCCTTGGCGAGGCCCAGCCGCTGACACTCCTCCATGGCGCGCCACACGCCCTCGAAGTCTAACGGCCTGGCGTCCTCCTTCTTGTTTGGGAACCTGACGGGCCCGTTGATGTACACCGGCCAATGGACTAGGTACAGGTCCACATACTCCATCTGTAGATTACTGCTCCCACGGCACGCGATAAGAATCATCTTTCTTGTACAGAAATTTGAATAACAA
Organism: Hyparrhenia diplandra; assembly: GCA_015847255.1. Taxonomy (NCBI): domain Eukaryota; kingdom Viridiplantae; phylum Streptophyta; class Magnoliopsida; order Poales; family Poaceae; genus Hyparrhenia; species Hyparrhenia diplandra. Next base: position 86,501 of record JADLZK010000198.1, read on the forward strand.
CTGGAACGGCTTGGATAGTACGGAGTAGTAGTACTTACTTGAGAGTTTCTTTGAGGGATGGCAGCACGAGGTCTGGGTGGTTCTGCGTGCACCACAGCTTGGAGGTCACGAATAGCTCCTCCCTGGACTGCACGAGACCGCGGCGGAGAGCCTCGGTCACGGCGTCGCCGAGCGGCTTCTCGGTGCCGTACATGAAGGCCGTGTCGAAGTGGCGGAACCCGACCTCGATGGCCGCCAGCACGGCGTTCTTGGTGGTCTCGTGCACCACGGGGAACTGCGCCGTGCCCATGCCGACCATGGGCAACGGCCTCGCGTTGCCCGAACGCAGGGCCACCTCCGGCACCGCTGTTGCCGTCCCCGTGGATGCCATGCTGATGTGATCGGCTATGGTGCGCTGTGGTGGTTGCTTTATGTATTGCAAACGTGGTGGTTGATGGACAGGCGATGATCGATGATTCGAGGGACTCTTGTCCCTTTATTTTGTTGTTGGGTTTGAGAGGGGACCGGACGAGGACTTATCGCTCGATCCATCTTGAGGCACAAGCAGTCTAGAGTTTTGACGTCACGAGTTACGTTTCCACAGGTCGTATAAGTACTTTCGTTTTCTGCACTTGCCTAGCAACTTGGCCAGGTACAAAGCAGGCGCTAGGGAGGCTGCTAAACAGCCGCGGAATATTTTACCACCGTCTCTTCGGAGCCGCTTGTGCCAAGCTCGCTGCTCACGCAAGCAGCCGGCGCTCGAAGATTTTGTAGTACAAAGGATACGGTTTCTAAGGATGGATAAATCACTGCCGCACACAGGGCCTCTACCGAGTGCTAAAGAGACTACCGAGAGCCCGACGTCCAGCACTCGGTAGAGTCTACCTCTACGGAGAGCCGCTCTCGGAGGAATCAAGCTCTCGGTAGTGCTCCCTCTACCGAGAGCACAACCATCGGTAACTCGGGGCTCTCGGTAGACGCTAAGTTCATCGAGAACTAGCCCTCCTCAAAGCTCCGTCCTCAGTAGTGTTAACACCTCCGCGTCTGACAACGACCTAACGCCCCTATGCCGTCAACTCTACCGAGAGCAGGGTTAGACGCTCGGTAGATTATGGTCACTCTACCGAGCGCCAGGTCCCGGGCCCTTGGTGAGCCATGTATGCCGAGAGCCCTTATTACGACCCTCGGTAAAATGACTTTTTTTGGAATTTGGCATCTAAATTTTTTGGTGTGGTTTCTACAATGCATCATAGTTCCTTCTATCGAGTTTATCACCTAGGAAAATCTAATAATAAAAATATCTATCAGAAAAACCTAAGATCTTGTGTGGGGGCATAATTTGGGTGTATATGGTTGTAAAAAAAATTCAAGACATTCTACATTGTGGGAGTATACATGCTTCACAAAGGTACATGACCCCTTTCATCGGAAGCATGACTAGACAATTACATCCATACGCTATGCTGGGTCATCTTCGTTCTGGTGTCGTCTCGGCCTCAAACGTTTTCTTAGACGTGCACATGCCATGTGTGAAGGAACCACGATGTTTGAGATTTTTCAGATAAGGTTTGGTATTTTTTTCAATTAAATTGAATTTCTACACGATGACCCGAGTAATTACAGGTTGAACTGGGGTTACCCACTACTTGAGCAGTGGTGCCAAAATTTGTACGCGGCGACATCGAGTAATTACAGGTTGCCTTTGGGATTGTACATGCTTCACAAAAGCATTACAATTAATTGATAGTTGAACACGGTACAAATAAGCAAAGTGTACAAACACATTAAGAAATAACCACCTCAAAAACACCCTTCTAGCACCTATGCCCGAGGTGGTTATAATGCTACCCGTTATGCTTACTCTAATTAAGGCGGATGGGAGACCTCTGTAAAGAACCAATGTCTCTATCTGAGTCGGCAAATGCCTGACAAGAGATAGGGCTCATCTCCCAGTGAGGAGGCACAAGAATGCATGTTACTTGGCTCCTGCTTTCCGTATTCCGGGGTCCGTGCAACAATGGCGTTGCACGAGCATCACACCCAGCTTCTGTAAGCAACGTTGTAGCTTAATCTTCAAAAACACCCTTCTAGTACTTGTTGTATACACTGTCTACCCATAATAAAATGTTTATGTGGAGGGCTTCCAAATAGAGGCCATATATGTGGATAGGAAAATGAGCAAATAACAGAAGAGATCAGTCGGCACACGGTTCACCATACATGGATCTCTGCGCGGGGCTATTTTTATAGGCGGTGGTAGGTGGATTGAGCGGTGGTAGGTGGCAACAGTGTCTTATAACCGTGGCGGTGGTAGGTGGCAACAAATTGTACGATCGGTGTTGGGTTAGCCGATGTTTAGACCGAGCGGTGAACCTTTAATGTAACTGGTCTGGTGCTCGCTGCGCTTACCCGGCGGTGATTAACTATAGATATGGGCGCTCGAGGTGAAAATTTCACAAGTCATTTGAACCCAGCGCCGGTCGTTCGACCTCGGCGATATATATTGGGCGGGCGCGCGACTGAATTTTTTCAGTCATTTCAACCCCGCGCCCCATTCGTTTCCCCACCGGCGTCGCCGACGGCACCACCACCACCACACGCGCCCCGCGGTCATCCGTCGCCCCCTCTTTGCGCACCCGCCATTCTCTTCTTCTCCGACGTCCCCAACACTGCGCCGGCGTCCTGCGCCCTTCTACGGTGAGAACTAATTAGCCATTTAGTTCTTCGAGATTTTGTCTATGAGAATGAGACCTAATTCGTCGTTGCTCTCGCCTCACCTCGCCCGCTTGTTCTTCCTCCACGTCGACGGGGGACCGCCGCTACACCACAGCGCCGTCTGCAGCCTCATGCCGTCCCCGTCTAGGCCCGACGCCGTACCTGTCGTGACCTCGAACTCCTCGATTCCACCGGAGCAACGTCCCGTCCGCACCCTCTGCTTCCTTCTGGGACGCCCGCGTCTCGCACCGCCGAGACAGGACAGGAGCGCGCGGACCACACGAAAGCTCAGTGAGTGCGTCGGTCACTGCCTTTGAGTTGTTCGTTGAAATGCCCGTGTGGATAACTCCAACCTGCTATTTCCCTTTTCTATTTAGATTTTGCTTTTAAATAGTTCAGGATCCTTATATAGTAGCAAATGTTTTTTGGTCTATGGTGAACAAATTAGATTTAAACATTATGGTCAGTTACAGCATGATCGAAGACATACTAATGCTCGAAGTGTGATTGAAATGAGATAGATGTTGAAATTCATGAGTTTGTGGTGTTCAAAATCTTAATGTACAACATTTCTTAATGACATAGCATTAACATCCTATTTTGGTTGCATGTATAGGCAAACCATGGCGTGGTATGTAGTGCATGTTGGTCAAGTTCGAGGGGATCTATCGAACACGGGAAGATTGCTCGCTCAAGTCTCTGGCTACCCCCGGTAATTGTTACAAAAATACAAGACGGAATTTGAAGCTTTCGGGGCCTACTATGGTGAAAACTTTGACTATCAACCAGCCACGGAGATTGATGAGAAGCCTCTCTCCATAGATATGAAGATTAGGAGAATTGCGACTTGGCCTACGAAAGATGTCTTGATTTCAGTTATGGCTATTGTCATTGTTTTTCTTATTTGGAAGTTGATGTCTTAGGCTCAATTTCGTAGAACATTAGGGCGGAGTTAGTTGTATGTAACCGTTAAACTATGTAATGTTTTGTCGATTTTAATGTATATATGATGCGTTTATTGGTTTAAAAGAGCTGAATTCCACGAATAAATTTAAAAATTTAAAAATTTTAAAACAAAAACACCGGGTGGCATAGGCCCGGCGGTGAATGAGAAACAACCGGTAGTGTAACTACACCAAACACTATCGGCTTGAATTACAAACCGTCATCGATGACAGAAACATCATTGTCAGCTGCATTAAACAACCGATAGTGTCCACTCTAATAACTCTGTCGGGTTGAAATCACCCGACAGTGTTCACGTAAAGTTCACTGACAGGTCCAAAGTAAACCGACATTGTTAGCTCTTCGATAATCGCGCCGGCACAATCTAGCCCCGATAGTGTTATCTCCTCGGTTACGCCGGTTCGTTTAAAGCCCGGCGGTGCTCTCGATGTCAACTCTGTCGGCTGACTTCCAAACCGGCATTGCTTTGATAAAAAATGTTGCCGGTCCATGGATCACCCAACAGTGTTGATGACAAGCGCCTTTGCCGGTTTGATAGCAAACCGGCAGTCTCTCCTTAAATCACCGCCCGGTGTTTTGACCCGGTAGTGTTTCGAACCCCACATCACTACCGGTATGGTTCTACGGTTCAGTTTTCGGCGGCGGTGAAGGGGGTTGGAGCCCGGCAGTGATGAACAATTCTGTAGTAGTGTAAACCCTCATTACAGACTTAGTACGATCCATGAGTAGCCTATTTACGACTGGACATAGAGACATTATGCCCAAAACAGTATGCATCCTCGTGTCTCCTTATTGCACACCATCCGAACCTAGACGCGTGAGCATTTAGATTACTCGTTGGTGCTATTTCGAAACACTGACATATTGCTTGCTGCAGAACCATTCTATTGATGTGCATGTGGGCACGACGGGTCATGGGCTATACCAATGCACTTGAAGAAAAGAGTTCAAAGGTTGACACTCTCCTCCCCAATTAGTCCAAATAGTTAAAATCTTGCAACCGAATCGTCGTTCCAAAAGATTATGAGAGTCACAGAAACATTGAAAAAGTTCAAACTTATGAAGCAAAAGTTATTCTAGTAAACTTGGTATGATCATCAATGAAACTAACATAGTAATTATGATGCCCAACTCAAGTTAGAGCAAGTCCCCACACATTTGAGAAAAATAAGGTTCATAGGACTAGCAGACACACTAGTCAGAATATGAATGGATATCAATATCATACTTTCTAAATTGGAATATGCGAATACAAATATTGTATGGACAATAAATCCCAGTTTTCAATGGTGTATGTCCGAAAACTGAATCACTTTGGTTTTGACGGCCGGTCAAAAAATATCCGTAACACTTATACTACACCTCTTGCGTGTATGAATCCCTAGTTTTGATTATAAAAACCTTCCAAGTGAAATTACATTTTTTGCATGAGAAACAATCCATAGCAGTGCTAGATCAGCCCAGATTGGTTGGGCTGGTTTGGGCATGGGCTAAAAATATTGTTCGTCTTTAATTTAAGTAGACACCCTGAAAGGGGTACTCCCTCCATTCTAAATGAACTGCCTTTTTTTTTTAGTGCCACAATTTTGACTTGGTTTATAAAAATATGTGTAATATTTATATTTTAAATAAAAAATAGATTTAAAGATCTTTCTAATGATAATAATTATATAACATTAATATTATTTTTTTTGAATATATCTTTACTCACAGTTATTTCTTTGGAGACGAAAACGATATTTATTTTGGGACAGACCGAGCATAGGCATCCCTTGCCAAAGGAAGTGGTTGAAGAGTCACCATCCATTGTGATGTATGAAATGATAGAAAACATGACAACAAAGAAAAGACAACATCTATGTTTGCGAAATTTGTGATAATAACCTCGCATTGGACTTCGAGTATGCAACATCTGAATGTTATGATTATTACAATCTTTTCTGAACTGAACAGGGACAAGAAACATCAGCAACGAAACACTGAGGGTGAACGTTGCCTTATTGATACGAACTAGTATGAAAACTCTATGTGTAGCAAAGCCGAGGCGGGCCATTTTCCAGTTGATCCTATTCCTCTGTAATATTCAGTTCTGCAAAATCAACAGAAGTGAACTCACCCTCTTGTGAGAACAAGCCACTAGCATGGACAACCTTCCTCTGCGGGATGTGGCTGATCTTGAGCCGGTCCTCTTCGGTCAGCTTCCAGTCGAATATCTCAAGGTTCTGTTTTAGTCTCTCCTTGTTGTAGCTCTTGACGATGCTCGTCACTCCTTGCTCATGTATCCATCGCAATGCCACCTAAGTAGAGGAAGACAAGGCACCATTGAAAGAAATGCGTGGGTTAGTGCAGAAACAGAGCTACCGTGTTAACGCTAAACTTTAAAGTTATTAGAAGTTTAGAAGAGAGATTAAAAGTGCAGAAAAATAATTTAATATAAGAGGACCAAGCTCGTGGGCGGGCCAAACCAATTTGGGCTAGTCTCCTATTAGAAGTATTGACGTATATATTGTCCACCAAGGCTCGTGAGCGGGCCAAACGTGTTAGCTAACATTTCCGGGGCCAAACCCCGACGAGCCCAGGGTGAGCCAGACCATGCTCAAATTATTGAGTTCTACTATAGTTGTGGTCAGGAATAAAATTTACTCTTGTTAGAACTTAGATTAGACAAGGGTCCAAGTAAACAAACCGCGAATTGAAATCCTGAGCAACATGGTATCTAATTCTATTCTAAATAATTGCAGCTCTGAGTTATACACATAAGCCCGTGCAATATCCTCGATGAGGGCTACCATGTGCAAAATCTCCAAGTTATACACACATACCAGTGCAATCCTCGATGAGGGCTACCATGTGCAAAATTAGAAAAGGTGTTTGTTATAATCAGAAACGGACAGATCAATCCTTGACACGACTTCAGCCAAATTCTTACCGACTTTCAGATTCTTAAAGAAAGCCACCTAGATTTTAAAAAATTAATAGAAACAATAAAATATAGATAGGTAAAACATTTTTGGCCACGTGTTCTTGTTTCAGCTTGCTATTGGAGTTCAATCAGCTTCTATTAACATTTGATAATTTTTTTTCCTCTCCCACTATTGTCTTATGAAGCCAAGTCAAGCAAAGCTATTATGTGTGTCCCTTTACAGTTTAAACTGCTCCACGTTCGATACAAATCCCGTGCCAACACACGAGGTATTCATCCTCCATACCGCGGCGCCACGCTTAGTTCAATACAAGCATAATAGGACATTCCCATATTATTGCCAATTTTAACTTATATCTTTACAACATAAAAAGAACAAAAGGAAGACTGTCATTTGGTGCGGTAAAAATTTTGCCTCACCTTTCACCCCCTCCGTGCGATCCCACACCCCCTTCCCACGCAGTCCTCTCACACATGCAATCTATATTTGGCAACACCCAATCAGCGTCTGCATGGAAAGCATGCCAATTATATTAGGCAACCACTCAATCTCCTCACACATGCAATTTATATTAGGCAAATATTTGGCAACACCCAACCAGCGTCCGCATGGAAAGCAAGCCGATTATATTAGGCAACTACCTAATCTCCTCAAACATGCAATTTATATTAGGCAACCACCCACTCTTGCGATCCTGCGTCCCCTTCCCATGCGGTTTCCTTCCCTGCCCGATCTCTGCTCCTTACCTCGCGACGATGACACCCACACCTCCCATGTCCGGCCAAACGTAGGGGAGACCTCGCCTCGACGCGACAACGCCCTACACCGCATCCACCACTGCCGCCCCGCAACTCACCGTGTTGCCGCCGCACGTGCCCACAGCTCAACGCACCGATACTGCCCGCGCCCGCCCGGAGCTGGCCGCGACGAAGCTTGACATCGAGACCTGGCCGAGTGGACAACCATTATCGCCTGCCGGCGCATGACCACAACGTAGACACCAGGGAGGTCGTTGTGATCACCTCGCGACGTCGTCTCTGTTCTTTGCGGTAGGTGACCTCCGCCGCTCCTCCAATCCAGTCCTTTTGTTGCACGGTAAGCACCACCGCCTCTGCGCGGTCTCCCTGATCTTTTAATGGAAGCCAAACAATGTATATTTAGGGCCTTTCCCAAGCCATGGCGGACTGCGCCACCTACAGCCTCACCACACGCCAGCTACTTCGGCGAGCCTCCGGCGTCGAGCCCAGCAGGCTGTTGTGGCCGCCCCACATACCTCACCCTCCCGGCGCGCACAGGCGCACCACGCACGCACACAACGCGTAGTGCCATGACCGAACAAGCAAGCATCACCATTGATGTAAAAAAAATCTATACATGTTATATTCTCCGTCTGTATATACAGTTGCTTGTGCATGGTGTATATCTTGAACGCTTGATGTCAAATAATCAACCTCTGTGATACACTTGGTATTGTTTACAGTGTCCGGACATATTATAGTGATTATTGATGAGCGATCCAGTATGTCACTTTAACATCATTGTTTAATTTTATAGTATTGTTACCTTATCATGCGATCTATGTTTTTTATACAAAATTTTGTTATACCGTAGCAACGCACGGGCGTTTAACTAGTTATTATTATAAATGTCAAATTATAGATTCTAAAAATTAATAGAAATAGTAAAATATAGATAGGTACAACATTTTTGGCCACGTGTTCTTGTTTCAGCTTGCTATTGAATCAACAGAAATTAGTTGGCTTCTATTAACATTTGATAATTTTTTTTCCTCATTGCGACGCACGGTAATAACAAGAAAAGCTACATGTAGCGTATGCTTCTAGAAACCCCACTATCACTGACACTAGTAGAACTTTGAAACTACTTTGACATAGCGACACCAAGAGAAGAAACCAAGGGAGAGACAAACAACACATGATCAAGTGATCAACCAAACCTCATCAGCCGGGCAAACGTCCAGAACACTACCGCACGTCACAAAACATCCAAGCGCTACACCAGCCGCAGTGGTGGATATGGTCGTGGGTGGGAGAGCGGAGCTAGGGGAGAAAGTGGGGAAAAGAAAGATCCAGTCGGCCAGCAGCATACCTGTGCGACGGTTTTTCCTCTCGCCTTAGCTATCTCGGCGAGCACCTCGGAGTCCAACACGGCGTTGCCCTGCCCGTCCCAGTTCTGCCCACCAAGCGACGAGTACGCCGCGACATGGATGCCCCTGTCGGCACAATACGCCCTCAGCGTCCGCTGCTGCCACACCGGGTTCAACTCCACCTGGTTCACCGCGGGCGGGATCGTGGCAACGGCTAGGACCCTATCAAGGTGGTTAGTTGTGAAGTTGCTGACGCCGATGGCTTTAGTAAGCCCCAACCGCTGGCACTCCTCCATGGCGCGCCATACGCCCTCGAAGTCCAACGGCATGGCGTCCTCCTTCTTGATCGGGACCTTAGGCGGCCCGGGCTTGATGCACACCGGCCAGTGGATCAGGTATAGGTCCACGTACTCCATCTGCAGGTTCCTGCTCCCACAGCACGTACGGAACAAGAATCGTATTGTTTAGATGAAACAAATTCGTTTACAAATGGAACATCCGGCTCCATAGTAATTACGGAGTACTCTCTCATGTAATTCTAGCACAGTATCATCATGTTTTAGTACCTCTCAAGTTTGATTAATCATAGATAAAAACAAATCGATATTTATAATATTAAATAAATATCATTACATTCTTACAAAATTTATTTTCTTAATAATTAATTTTGACTCATAAATATGAATAGTATTTACTGAAAACATGTTTAACCGTAAATTATTTTTGCCGGCACGTAACACGTGGTTGCACATTTTCTTACGGAAGGTGTAGTAGTAAAATTGGGACTCACCTGAGACTTTCCCGGAGGGATGGCAACACAAGGTCCGGGTGGTTCTGTGAGCACCACAGCTTGGACGTCACGAACAGCTCCTCCCTGGACTGCACGAGCCCACGGCGGATCGCCTCGGCTACAGCTTCGCCCAGCAGCTTCTCGGTGCCATACACGAAGGCCGTGTCGAAGTGGCGGAACCCCACCTCGATGGCCGCCAGCACGGCGTTCTTGGTCGCCTCGGTCACCACGGGAACTCCAACGTGCCCATGCCGACCATCGACATCGGCCTCACGTCGCCCGACCGCAGTGCCACCTCCGGCACCGCCACCGCTCCCGTCCCCGTGGATGCCATGGTGATGCGCCTGCCGGTCAGATGTGGTGCGCTGCAGTTGCACAAACAACTTAGACGTCTTGGTGTGGAACAAGGCCACGGGTGCCAGTCGCTTTATGTAGGAGTATTGCAAACGTGGACGTGTTGGGGGACAGACGACTGAACTGTCGTTTTCCTATTTTTTTTTTTTTTTTGGCAACAAAAACGGGGAATCATCACTCCATGTCTCCATCGGAGACTAACCTAGATTAGTTTCAATCAAAATTTCACGAGCTTTATTTGTATTTGATGGTATGGGAATTTCTTATGACATGATAATGTTTTATATATGAAGAAACAGAAGAAGTGAGTTTTATGAAGATAAAACTCATTTGGCACGATTATCAACTCTATATGACTCATAAAATTATTAAATGTCAATGAAATATAGCAAACTATACATTGAGAATGTGGTGTTTCATCCACATGCTTCATTTCATTCTCCAAGAGGTGGAAGTTTTGGAAACAGCACCATCAAACACTCTATTGAGATTTTTGGCCACCGTTGCCTCAATTGCATGATGTTACACGTTTGTGGAATCAGGCAGTAATTCACATCTAACCTTTTGAGTTTGACAGACTCAGTCAACGTCCAGGCCACCTTCGCGTAGCGCTCAGCCAGGGAGAGGAAGTCCATGACCTAGTGACCGACAACCAAGCAAATGCCAGCGCGACTGCTCCAACCTTGACTCGTGCTGGGCTCCAACCCCGACCTACGCCGGGAATATGCCCCGGAACCTGTTAGGCATCCGGAGCCTGACAAGCGGATAAAATAGCATAGTCTTAGGCATGTTTTCTCAACCATCACGAGGCTGTATCGGCCATTTCTACTGCAGGTTTATGCCCCAGGAATGACATGTCGCGACGAGGATCCCCACGTGCCTGCCATACAGGACTGTGGGCCGCATGGCAGTCTCTCTCGGCATAGAAAAGGAAGCTTGGCATGTGAATGAAGCCATGAGAAGGTAAACATGAGGCAAGAAGAAAACACCTTAGACTGACTCCAACAGAGGAGCCAAAACTCAAAATGGGTGTTCTAAAGTGGTTTTGCAGCTCATAACAACGCTCCAACGGAATAGCCAAAGTCGAGATGCATTTTGCATAGGGAGCCTCGCGAAACGCAGATAAGGGTCTCTCTCTGGCTCTTTGCATCTCCCTGCAAGCAGGCCCACCACCACGAGGAAGAGGGCGATGACTGGCGGAGCAGGGAGGGTTGCCGCCGCCGCCGTTGCCGCTGCTCGACGGCAGGGTCTCATCTCGGCGACAGGGCAGAGGCGGGGAGTATGCTGTTTGAGAAAGTTAATGGTCCACTAAGTCAGTGTGGCTTTTTACCTGCTCAGGAACATCAATCTTCTTCACAACCGTAGCAACCAAATCATCTAGAAACTAATGGCGAACGAGAAATAAACCGTTAGGTTCAGCGTACCGTGCCCAATGGCGAACGGCGTATCATGGAACAGATTTTGACCAAAAATCGGACATCAAGCGTAATTATTCATTGAGTGTGTGTCTCAAGATATCAATCAGATGGTGTCAACTGATGTCACTAGTATCTACTCCCTAAAAAGGAAACGTGTGTATGGCTTACATGGTGAAACCTCCCCAATTGACTAGTTTCATAGATAATATTAGCAATACTTGTATCACTTAATAAATTTATTATGAATGATACTAATTATGCATCATCAATATTATTATTTTTTTTTGTATATAATTGGTTAAAGTTTAAAAAATGTCTGAATGATATTTTTATGGGACCGAGGGAATAGGATGAATGATAATTCTTGGAACTGCAAGATATTGGTTGGTACGTAAGAGGTTGAGCGAATTTCATCATAATCTGTGATTTCATTTAGGTTGTATATGAGAAAATTAGCTGTGTAACCTCGTCCGTTTGGCCTGTGCGTGTTCGCTTTCAGAAAGGAACATGCAGGACCGGAGCGCCCCTGCCGGGCCACCACCACTCCACTCCACCGGAACAGTATGGAGTTTGACGTCACGAGTTACGCTTGCACTTTATAAACGCTTTTGCAGTCTCTTATTTTTTTTAAGAACACGTCCTTTGACCTTGACGCGGCTTTCGCTTTCTGTTACAAATGAAATGGAATTTTGCACGTGGTTTTCTAAAAAAAGGCTGCATGCGTAACAGATGACGTTGAACACCTTACACCATGAGGGCACGCGCAACGCAGGCAGCACGCTCGGACAGCTTCGCTTACCACGTAGATTTGACATGATTCAAGGCAGTTATGTTGTCACGAGACCGGCTAGATTGGCCCGGAAGTGACACGTGATTGTCGACCGTTGAAGCGGTGAAGGTGGCGTAGGGGGCTGCAGTTTCTCGACGGCGGCGGCGGCGGCGCGGGCAGTAGTGAGGAGCGGAGGTGCCGTGGTGGAGGGGGGAGGAGGGCGCGGTGGCGGCGCTGGGGGTGATGCGGGGCGGCGGTGTGGGGACGGCGGTGGGTGGCGGCGGCTGGGGCAGGGTGGAGGCGGCTCTGCGGGTGGAGCTGGAGAAGCGAGATAGATATGAACTATTTTTATTGCTTGCTTATCCCCAAAGAGATTACATGCATGCGCTTATATAGCCGGGTAGTGGGACTTGTAATCTAAGCAATCTCTCTATAAGGTTTCCTTGTATGATTGGAATACCTTTTACAAGCAATATTTATTTATTTCATAATAAGGGTCTTCCTTATAGATTGAAATATTCTCTTTTACACACCAAAAAGCCTAAGATAATCCTAACTTGAAGGCGAAGCAGAGTTGGACACGGAGGGAGGGAGGAGGCGGCGGCGGGCGCCGCCCCCTTGTATGCGCGCGCCTGGGCCTCCTGTGGGCGGCCGCGACAGCGTTAGGCCCGTTTAGCCCGTCCCGGGCTGGCCCAATCCTGGTTCATGACATATGTTCTCACTGCAGGCTACACGGCTGTTTCTGTGTACAACTGCATGCTACTTTTTGCAATCTTTTGATGTCACAGCAGAATGCTTCATCCTCCCAACGCTCTGCCCAACTGCTGCCTAGTGCTTTTGTTAGACCAAGCTATCGCATCCCTTGCAGAAACCTCTGACAAGCTGGGGGCTAACAACTACGCTGATTCGGACTGCTAGTTCCTACGTGGCCCCTGGGGCAGCACACGCCAACCTGGCGCGTTGGGCAAGCCCTGATCAATCCAGTGTTTAAGTTTTTTTTTTTTCGTGAGCGTCAATCCAGTCGTTGATTAAGGCAAGGTCATTGACGCGGCTTTCGCTTTCTGTTACAAAGAAATGGAACTTTTGTACGTGATTTTTCTTTTTAAAAAATCAGGCTGCATGTGTAACAGGTGACGTTGAACACCTTAATCCCAGTCGTTGATTAAGGCAAGGCCTTTTACTTCCTTTTACTTTAGTACTATTATATAGATTTATATAAGTAGTTTTTGTTTTTAGTCTTTACGAAAGGTTGGCGAGGACGACCAATTAAACGCTTGTAACATCAGTTCAACACTTCAACTTCAGCTTCAATCATTCTCCTGAGGCTGCATGGAAAAGAAGAAAAGAAATGATCCATCACACAACAGTACAAATGGTTATATATGATGCCAATTATTGGAATAAGAAAAACGTACACATTGGCTCTTGTGCCCTCTGCTCCTAAACCCAGAAAATTTGACAAGCCCGAGCAACGCATACGTGTGCACTCGTGCCCCTTTACCCCTTCTTATTAATCGTGGGAGTGGTACTGGACCTTAAGGGCCCATAGAAGTTGAGCCAGTGCAGCCTGGCTAGCTAGCCCAAGACAGGCTCTAGCAAGCTAACATTTATGTGTTTGGTTGCATGTATAATCTTAACCTGACTTTTGTCTTCAGGTAACTTCACCGCCACTTAGACAATTCGTCGAACATGTGAACTTCACACCGCCGGCTGGCATAAACAGAGCAAGTTGCTAGACTGGACATCACTACTGCCTAGCACAAGAGAAGGAGCTGCCATTTCGATGAGATCACGGGCTCAACAGGACCACTTGCAACTAGCTATAACCATGGGGAGGGACCTTGGGGACCTCGTCGATGGCGGAGAGCTCCGAGAGGAGGTCGAAGCGAGCGGCGCATGTCGGGCTAAGCGCTAACACTTGCTCTGTTTATGCACTTGCATTGAGCTTGCATGACGCCGCCCGGCACCTTCATGGGCGCCCGTCTACAAGCACCGTCCTCCATGGCCAGCCCACGCGGCCTGCGGATCCACCCGTTTGCGGTCGGTGGGGGAGTTCTCGAATCCGGCTCGGCGAAGCGACAACACCAGGTGCGCCTCACCGCATTTCACCATGGGGCTCTCCAACGCAAGCGAAGCGACAACTCCCTCTCCGCGACGAAGGAGACCCGGCCTCTAGATCCGTGTGGACCACCGGCGCCGGCAAGCGGCGGCTACGCCTAGGCGCCCGGCGTTGGACGAGCGAGGGGTCGGGGCCTGACCATCTCGCGTGGGCGGAAGAGATGGAGTCAAGGGTTGCGCGGCACGGGGGGAGGGGTGAGCGAGGGATGCGGCGCTTGCACCAAGAGGTGACGGAACTTCCTCGGCGAGCTGGCCCAAGCCAAGCCGGGAAAGAACGACCAACTCGGTCGTTCGAGTTCGCCTCCGCCCCAGCGTACCGATGGCTGGCCGGTCTGCAGGGTAAAAGGCCCAAATAGGTAACCAAACAAGGGAACTTGGCTCCCAAGGAGCCTGGCTAGCTTGGGGGCAAGGAACCAAGCACGCTCTATGTGTCTGCTCCATGTTTAGGTACTGAATGGAAGCTTTAGTTTGCCCTCTTTCATGTTATCGTCACATGTGGTGATTGAAACAAAAGCAAAATATACTACTTGTCACAATGTAGTATCTATATATGATGGTTTCAGATATCGTCATGAATAAGCATCATGGATTAATCTCCATGACGATTTTATGAAAACCATCTCAAAGAAATCCGTGAGACCGTCACCATCGAGCTAGCCCAAGACCTAGTTAGCCTAACCTAAGCCCATTTTTTTGTGACGAGAAATAACCCTCACGGATGAATAGACATATCATCATTACATGGATTATGATGTGGAACATGACATGTGAATGCTTTCGTGGATGCTTACATTACCATGTCAGCCCATTTTTTTTCAAAAGAATCCCAGCCCAATTGTTAACAAGTCAAATTCAAAACTGGCCCATTTATTAAATGGCCAATATCAAGATGCTGATTTTTTTTTTTTGGCATGCCCAAGTAGATCATCTCTTCTCTACAACATAAAAAAAAAGCGAAGAGGAGACATCGTTTTGGTGCGACATTTTGCTGTGGGACCATCGTCCTGCCTCATGCGATCCTACACACGTCGCCCGTACTTTCATTGCTAGGAAGGAAGAAATCTCGAGAAAAAAAATCACCGGCTCCTGCAACTCCACCAGCGTCGGTGGTCCTTGTGATAAATAGGAATGAAGCAATCTCTATTTTTAGAAACAAAGTGAAGAAATCTCGGAGGGAAAAAATCCGCATGCAACTCTTGTCCTCTGCATGTTTGTCCTTGCAAATAAAAAGGAAGGAAGAAAACTCGTGGTAAAAAATCCGCTTAATTTTTTATGCTTGCAGATAGAGGGGACATGAGTAACTGCTGAAATGGATTTTCTAGCAAAATATCCTGTTAGAAGCATAGTTGCAGTTCAGCAATGGTTACTTCATTATTTTCCACAAAACGATTGACTCATCAATCATCAGGAATATACCACAACATCGACAAATTCCACGTCGTCTTTGTGGTTGCAGCTTTTGCATCAGATCAAGTCTGAGGATCTCATTATTTCCAAAGGCTTGCTACATTTTCCATAGTTTGGGGACTTGGTTGGGATGAGGGCTACTGCAACACCATGAAACAGTATCAGGTTTAGCATGATTGCCCCATATGTGGGACAAATTTTATTTAGTTAGTTAATTACATAGAGTGTAGGGAGAACTAGAGAAGTCAATTTAAGGAATTTGCTATGGTTGACCAATCTGAGTTGTTACAAGCTATAAATGTAATTTACGGCCTCCAAATCATGCTTTGATAAGGTGGTCCATGTTAATAGATTCCTTATAGAAATAGTCGCCTACCACACATGGTGCACCACAAAGGCGCAACCTTCATCCCCCGCTACCACACCTTACGTCGCCTCTGCTCTCGCGAGCTCTGGGTTAACCATGGAAACTCCCCCGCTCTACAATGGTTTCATCTAGAAGATCTTCGACATCATCTCATTGAGTATTCAAGTATGTTTGTAAGTTGCAGTAAGATGGTACAGTATTATGCAATATGGGCATTGTAAAATGTGTTGCATACATATTGTAAAGGAGGATGAAATGTTTCAGGTCAATTTTATATAGTACTGCCAGTGCTACAGTTTAGGACTCCGATGGCTATGAAATTTGAAAATGTGTGAAAGAAACCTAAGACGGAGAGACTTGGTTCCAGGGTCTTCAATTCAGTGATGAACTCTGACCTACGACGCCACGCTCTCTATGGTTGTGTTAATTTTAAAATCTTTAACTTCAGTATTTAATTTCACATTATTTTTATCTTTTCATGCGATCTATAAGTTTTAAGTATAGAATCTTTTATCCCGTAGCAACGCACGAGCGCGATACTAGTTAATAAATATAAACGAAAAGTCTTACAGACCCAAAATATTTCACCAACTAAACACTCCCAAAAAAAGTAAATAGCACCGGTAAATAGAAACAAAGCAAATTATGGGAGACATTCACGCAACGCAATCTTGGCCCCCTCCGTCTGTCTCCGCACCACCTCCGTCTCCGCGCCGCGCTCCCTCCTCGCGACAACGCCGCCACCCCCTCCGCCTGCGATGCCGCCGCCTCCTTCTCGCAATGCTGCCTCACCCGCCCTCCTCTCTTGCAGATTGGCATCACAGGCGGATTCGCACCTCCCGCTCCAAGGCCGCCACCGCTGTCCTCGCCTCCATCTCCTGTGCCGCCTCACAAGCAAGCACGCCGCCGGCGCGCGACCCTGGTGGTGGCCGCCGCACCGACGAGGATGTCCACAGAGATGGCGGTCTTCGAGGTTGTGCTACAGCAGGCTCGTGTGCTCTGGGTCATTTGTGCCGGGAAGGACTACTGAAGCCTCTCCATGGCCCAAGCCAGCAGCAGCCCCAGCCACCACTCCACCGGGCCGGCAGCAGCAGGAGGAGGAGGCTGCGATCTGGGCCAGCCGCGGCAGGGACATCGGCCAGGCGCCCGTGCAGCAGACATAGACACGGGTATTTTTCTTCAGATTTGCCTTTTGAAGTTTCAACACATAATTAATTGTCCAAAATTTCAATAACATTTTAGCCTTTTGAAGTTTGATTTGAATGCATACTTAATTGTTCAAAATTTGATTGTCTAAAGAGAATTCAAGATATTAAGAATCGGCATATGTTAGTGCTCGAAACAATTTAGAGGTATGACATACTACGTTCTATTCTACTTTCAAAATTTTGAAGTTAATGTGTCTTGTATGCAGATTGTGTCTATGAACACGTGTCAATGTGTCTTCATCCATCTTTCAGTTGTTTATCTAAGTTCAAGTCATGCTTGAAATTAGTATATATTAGTTTTTTATGGGCCATAACTGAGGTTGGTTTGCCTCTATTCAACCAAGCCCCTCCTAAATATTTTATACTAGGTACATCAACTTCGCCACTCGTGATTGCCGTGTGTTCAGTTTGTCTCACTGTCAGAGCAGCAGCGGCTGCAGATTGTGTATGAACAGCTCCATCTATGCTCCTCTTATTTTGCAGTACTGAATTGTTATCTCACCCAAGTATGTGTGTATGCAATGGGCACAATTGTTTGTATTTATTTAATTGGTCAATCGGTCATGGTGAGCATCTAAGGAATGAATTGTTAATCAGAATGGTGACCTACTGATCAGACATTGTGACCAGTAGATGGTGACCAACACCCAGATATGCCTGATAGCCATTAGCCCATTACATATATGCTTTAAGTAGTCAACTTAAATTTAATTGCCGAATCTCTTGGCAAAGTGTGGAGGTGCAATATTACTTTTTTGTCAACCTGAAAGTATGCTTCGTGTTCTGCTTTTTAGCCCTGTTTGCCTCCCTGAATCTTATACATGATAATTTACAATCTACCTGTATTCATGAGTTGAGGCCTATAGCACATTTGTGTACAGAAACTCTAGCTGTTTGATCGAGTATGCATATCTCTCTGTTTGTGTTTGTTTTTATGATCATGTATCTTCAATTTTGCAAGCCCAGTGGTAATCATTTAAAATTGCAACATTTGATTACACGATCACAAAGTTTCAGCGAATCGGATGACCACACATAGCTCCATTCTGTGACCTGAAAGCTCTCTTTGGCCTTGCTCACTGTCTGACATACATAGCTGCACACAACTGTTCTCACAGTTTAAAATTAGGAACTATAAAATTGTAAGGTTCATAGGGAACCCTGATGTGAGGAAAAATGCACGCTCTCTATATAGTCTGAGCTCAATGGTTGATGTTTCAGCTAACCATTGTACTACTCTACAAAGCACCTACGAATTTTGGTTGTTTCTGAAAACTAACAGCACGCTGAACCAGATCCCCTCTACAGCAGATCGGTACATTCAAGAGCTGTCTTTCCCTTTCTTACTTCCTGCTCCTTTGTGTCTTGCAAACAAATATATAATTAGAATGCATGTCTTCTAGATATGGAATGGCAGATCTTTTGTGACAATAGATAATACTTTTTAATGGCGATTACCTAACCTTTAGATCTACAGAACTATTTTGATGAATGAACTACCATTATGATCCGCATCAGGCCAATCTTTAGGCACAGCTATTTTAGAAACAGAAAGCAGTTATACCTAACCTTCCTGAGGACAAGTCAGGAGTTCTTTTCCTCCCTGCTATACTGACATATTGCTATATACTTCAGTAATTCTTTTCTTTGTTCACGCTGAGGCCTATAAAAGCTCAAGTATCCTTCTATTGCCGGAGTTAAATGGTTGTTGGGCCATTGCTATTTAGAGTTTGCAAACCGTTACCTTTTATGATACAATGCTATTAATTGTGATTTTGCTATAAAGGCTTCAGCTTTTAGTCTATTGACAGACACTTTTAGTCTGTGTTATATTTACCTTTTAATCTATGTTGACAGATTCTTTTAGTCTGTGTTAGATGCACCTTGATAGGCATTTTTTCATCAAGTGGAAATCTTGGTTACCTTCCTGAAGTTATTTCTAATTGTATTCAACAAGTACAAATATGAGAAGTGCATCTTCCATATAGAGATCAACAAGTCAAGTACTTGACAATAGGGTCTGTGATATTATGGTTGGTTTACCACAACTCATGGTCACACAATACTGAACATATTCTTTATCTTTACTTCTTGGTAGCACCTTGAATAGTAGGTGCGTGTGGTTCGACAGCATCATTTTTAGACTTCAGTCAGTTTGTTGCAGCTCACTTTTGTGCATTCCTTGATTTCCCCCCCCCCTTCAAAATAAGCTAACCCCTCAGACCCTCTATATCTTGTTGTATCTGCAGTTGTGATTCTCATCTCCGGTGGCGATCCTCCTTTTGGCCACTATTACGGGAGAGAGAGGATGCCTTAACTGTATGTTATCCCTTCGAACATCCTCTTTCTGTTTTTTTTTTTTTTGAGACTAACATCCCCTTTCTGTTAATGCACTTCTATGAAACTATTTGACGTGACCATCTGTTTGTTGATCCCTTCCTGTTAAAGGAATGCTATGAAATTATCTAACGTGACCTATGGATTGGTCTGAAAACACTTTAGACTGTTGATACAATATGTCTGCCATTTTATATGATTAGTACCAAAAATATATTTGTAGGATTGTTACGAGAATGCTTCATTGTGTTGATTAGATCTCACTACTTAATTTGTCCTTTCGTTTGCTTATTATATTACAAATCAAGTTGGTTCAAGCCATCGTGTTTGATGTTGGAACTGCTAAAAACAGTGAGCCTGTTCTGTTTCCAACAAAAGTATGATACATATAGTCTTTTAGCCATAGTGTGATAATTTGTTTGCCTGGACACTCCATCAAGTATACTGTGAGGCTGTTGATTTATAAACAAGTTAAGTAATCATTGATTCAAATATATGCCCTGTTCTTGAGGTTAATATGGGCTCTGCAGGAAGCAACTGAACTCAGAAAGAAGCCCAGGGAGCCTCTGGAGCCCTTCAGTAAATTGTGCCTTGTTCTCCCTGAATTCACACTTGTTAGGATAGTACATAAGCACATGCATGAAGTTTAGATCTTTGCCTGTATTACACAATATTTACTAAAGTACATTCCTGGCATTTTGTATGTATGATGATGACCGACGTGCATCACCTACGGTCGATGAAAAGGCACTGCTTCCGGCCTGCCATGCGTTGTGCAGGCATTGGCGGGCAGCCATATGTGCAAACGGTTTGACCTTGGAGCAAGGTAAGAGCAATTTCTTGATTTCTGCTTGCCTGCTTATTCATTTGTTCAATTATTTTTTATGCCTCAATACTTTGGGTCTTGAAAGTAGTAGCATAGGGCCCTTCGTTCAATTCACCACTTAGTTTGTTTTGTTGGGCTAAGGGCAGCAGTTGCACTTGTGTGATTATGGTTGTGAATTTGCCTGCTTATCTGAATGAGGGCCTTAATTTGGAACCTTCGGAGCTTAGTAACATCTCTTTGTCCGATCCTTGGACATGTGATTGCAGTTTTGTAGGGAGGATTTGCAGTTTAGAGATTACTAATTTTATTACTAACTTATGATCATGATCCAGCCAATGCAGTTGTTGTTTTGACTTTTTGAGCACCATAATATAAGGATATAGGATTGCTGTTAACTGATAACTTATTTCCAGTGACATTCACTGCTTTAATGTTTTCAAGAACTCATGAAGGATTTTCTATATTGTATCTTACTGTTGCAGGAAATGAGAGAAAGTAGTGAAGTGAGGCAAGCTGAACTTTTCTATTGATGTTTTGCCATATACAATGTGTGCCTTATTTTGGTGTGGCATTCTAGATGGAGGTCAAGGAGACTTTGAACGAGGGGAGAGAGCAGTTGTTAACTAGGAGTGGGAAATGAACGAGCATAGTCTGCCACTGCAGCAAAGTTATTCATTAGTGACGTAGATGACAATGTGCATGTTGCTTGAGATTGTTGGGTTTTTGAGTAACTTTGACTAAACATTCTTGCTATTGCCTATAGTTGTGATAGAAGAATTTGAACCGATGAATGATAAAAATATGAATATCATTTTTCATGCAGTGTTTTTGTGGAATTGAATTGTGTAGTTAAATTTGGTCAGAATACTGCCGTAGAAAATATTGTCCCGTCATTTGTTCAGAATATTGTGTCACGTCAAAAACCTTGAGTAATTCTGTGTTGCTGCCATTGCAATGCACAGTCAATTCTTGTCGATACAAAACAATATCTTAGTTGTATTACCCGTAACAATAAATTTCACAACTTATTGGATTAAATGGCACTTCAATATCGATATTTAATTTCACATACTGTAATCCTATTATGCGACCGTGTGTTTTTAATACAAAAATTTAACTATCCCGTAGCAACGCACGGGTAACCCACCTAGTCAAATATAGATTTACAGACTATTTGGTCAGATGTGTCGGAGGAACGATCATGATCATGTCCCTCCGTGCCCTCGGTTCTCTCCTCAGCCGGCGGCTCTCGCCACGCGGGATACCCCACGCGCGGGTGCGGGCGCAGGTGGAAATCCTAGGAGTGGCCACGCGGGATCCCCCACTTCGGCCTCTCAGCACTTTGGTGAGTCTTCTTATAACCCTATCTCCCTGATCTGATCTAGATCGATTTTTTTCTTTTAAACGTAGTGGCTCATGATGCTTCTCCCGACACAGAGGGAGCTTGACGTTGGCGGCTCTATTGGCGCCTTAGCCGCCGCGGGTGGGGTTGCTGCATTGATTGGAATTCTGTACTCCAACAGAGATGAATCATGTATGAGTTGCGATTGCTTTGCATTCCTCATCTTTTTTCTCAGTATTATGTGGGCTAGTCGTGAATCACCACTTACGCGTTCATGTGTACTAATATACCTGTACCTGTAGCTCTGGTGGTTACTGGCAAGGAGACCAAGAATGTGAAGACTGAGGAACTGGAGGGCATGAGCGTGGATGAGCTGGCAATGAAGGCAATGTTTGAGGAATGGATGAAACAGTTTAGGAGGACCTACCAGAATGAGGAGACAACAATGAGGTATGAAATATTTAAGGTGAATGCAATCTGGTGTGACAAGGCTAATGCACAATCCAAGTCCTCAGCCTGGGCATTCGATATTACCGAACCGATCGGTTGGTACTTCGGTTCCTCGGTAAATTCAGTTCCCAAAAAAAACAGGTACCGATCGGTTCCTTCAAAAAATCAGTACCGAGGAAATTCGGTTTTGGTACTTTCGGTTCGGTTCGGTATTTACCGAAAAAATACCGAAGTAATCAAAAGAGACATGTAATTGCATGTTCAAAAGCTAATTTAAACATGATTTCGTAGACAATTATGTTGTCAAATACATAGATATAGAAGTTTAAGAGTAGAATACCACAAATACATAATATAATAGTCTACATTTTATAATTAATAATATAACAACACTCAAACTCAACACATTTCAGTAAATTCGGTGCCAGTTCGGTTTTTCGGTAAACCGAGGTAAAAAAGGAATTTCCCTCGGTAAATTCGGTTCCTAGAAACCTAGAACCGAATAGGTACCGAAAATATTCAGTTCGGTTCTCGGTTTTTCCTGATTCGGTTTCGGTTTTGGTAATTTGTGCCCAGAGTGGCCAAGTCCAAGGCCAGCACCCCTTGGGAACTAAACGACCTCGCAGACCGGACCTTTAAAGAGATGTATGGTTCTGGTCGCAATATCGATTACTCTTTCTGGGAGGAGTACTTTAATGAAGGCTATCCAACAGTTGCTGCCTCGGAGGTATATACAGTATGTGTCTAATAATCTGCTCAAGCATCACTGTTCCTTGAATTTAAATGTTGCATCATTGACATTGATGATAACAGTGGTACAACAAAAAGAAAGCAAAGAAGGCAGAACTTGATGCTGCAACGAAGGCTGAACAAGTTGGAGCCACAATGAAGAAGAAAGGGGGGTGTTAAGGTACATGTTTAGTTCAAAATTATGATTCTCTGTGACATCACTGATAAATTGTGGTAAACTATTTACTTTCTCATGAATGATCATAGGATGGAACAAATTGACGAGATTGTAAACTGGCATCAAAACTTTAGTAACGATGTCAAAGATTTAGAATTTTTTTGATTAACCAGAATGAAGGAGAATGCTTGAGTTGCCCGGTGCTCTCCCTCTCTGTTTAATTGAATTGAATTCCAGATATTCACAGGGTTGTGGAACCTCGCAGATGATGTATGTTTACATCTGCTACTCTTACCAACTTCTCTGCTGGTTCTGTCACCGGTTGAACTGAAATCCCTGATCCTGCACTTATTCCCTAGTCCACTTGTCTTCAAAATGCCCTTTCAACTGTGGTATTCAAACTTCTAGTGCCATTTTTTTTTTTGGTCTTTGTAAATTTTGGAAGTAGGCTATACTACTAGCTATGCATTATATCTTTGGTCTATGATTCATGATTATTTGAACCTGTTAGACCATTTTGTTATTTAACTTAACCAAATGATGAGTCTTGTAATTTTCTTATCTAGCATACAAAGATGGACCCATTACTGCCTTCCTTGCCATTACATTGTCATACTATTGCTAAGGTTATTTTGCAATGCTATATCCTGTATCGATACTGGCGCTAAGGTTATTTTGCCATGCTATATGTTGTATTGGTTTTTGCAGATTAGTCATAAGATTCATATTTTGCATAGGTTAAATAGGTACATGGTAGCAGTAGTATATATTTTTAAAATTTTTGCAGGTTATCCATATGGCCATATTTTCTTGTATTACTGTATCAGGTCTTGTGCTAGTTAGCTGGAGTCAGGTTTGATTAGGTGCTAGGTTTGCTATTTCACTTCAAGGGTCTATTCTTTAACTTAGTCTGTTTTTTTTTTTGTTTGTAAGATTGTATTTTTCATTTTTGTGAGTGAGTTCAAGTCACTAGCGGAGCCTTGTGATGCTTGCCTCCCCACTCCCCCCCCCCCCCCCCCCCACCCCAAACACACACACACACACACCCTCCCTGCTATGCAATCAACACCTTGCTCTCCAATATAGCCTGCAATTCTGTCAATAATTTTTATGGCTCATGCTAAACCGTTTGCTTCTCCTTCACACACAAGGCTTATTATAACAATAATGCATTAGCAGTAGCTGATGCTAAATTGCATTCTCTTTCGTTGTCATGTGTTCTGCTAGCTGCCTTACTTGTTGATGAGTGGATAATAGCTCGCAAGTATGCAAATTTGCATGGAGGCTACTGATTTGCCAATTCTTCTTTGATCTAATTTTTTTCTCTCGCTAGTTTAATTAGTTTGTAAATTGGAGTCATTAATATAGTCACATAGAACAAGAAAAAACAAAGATCTTTCCATAGAATTTCTAACTGCTGTTGGCCATTAGCTATTACTGTAGCATTGTAGCTTTGAATGAACCCCCACCCCCACATTGCACGCACTTTCCACCACTGGTTCAAATATATTGAATCAAGTTGTTTCCTATAATCCTGTTTAGCTTGAGTTTTTTTTCCTTGATTTTGTCTTATTGTGGGTGTTTAGTTTTAACATGTCATACATCTGTTCCAACTTGTGTAGATTGTTACACCATTCTAAATTATGGTTCAATTTAGCTTTGTCCTAAGTTGAACTTTTCTAACGTTGGCTAAGTTTTTATAAAAATATATTGACATCTGCAATTTAAAGAAAAGCACCATGAAGACATATTTAACCGAGAAATTAATTTGATGTTTGTAGATGGCGCTGCATTTTTCTTTAAACTTGGAATTTAGAGAAGTTTGACTTGGAACAAAACTAAACTATTTGGGACTGATGGAGTGCCAATTAATTGATCAATATGCCCAATTTGCTACTTCATAGATCATATTTCTTCATTTTGCAAAGTGTAAATATCTGCACAACACTACTGGAGTAGATCTAAGATTTCACATTTAACTTCACAAGTAGATGAATACTAAGTAATACTAATAACAGTGGGATTCTACCGGATTGTATGGCCCCATTTATTTTTTAGTTTCTGTTCACTTTTCTGTGGGAAGACCACCTGTAAAAGTCCCTCATACCTTCTCTATTTTCTTGCAGCGTCATCCTTGGTTCTCCCACTGAGTTGGGTTCTCCCACTGAGTGGATTCAGTACTACTATTGGCCGCTCATGTATGGTGACAGTTTCTGTAACAGCAACATAAACCGCCAAAGTGAATCCTCTATGAATTTGGAAGTTATCTGTATCTTATCTTTGTTTGGCACATTCTGACTGAATATGTATGCATAATCTTTATTGACTCTAGCTTGATTAGATGTTTGAAAGTTATGTTTCAATATTTGTTGAGTTGCCTTCAACTTGGTTGCAAGGCAGTGCTTGATCACGTTTCGAAGTTACAATTACAACATAATCGGTATCTCATAGATTAGTGTGTTCTTAAAATGTAAAAATCAGACCTTGCGTCTAGGCATAATCAGAGGTGTTCGTTCATTTACTCTGATGTTTACATTGGATTTGCGAAAAGGGGTTTAAATTATTTTTTTGTAAGGGGTCGAAGGTTTGTTCACAATTTTTAAAAGGCATGTTTATATTCCATAGAGTAATTTATATGAGTGGATCATCTTCCTTTCATGGCTCTCTTCATACTACCATTGAGATGGAAAACGTCTATTTTTGACCCTCTAGTCTGAGTTTCGTTTTGGCCATTAAAATCGAAAGCCAGAAATCTTTTACCAGATACCGTTCATATTTAGCTCTTTTCGCTGTTTTCAAAGGTGGTTTGGGTTAGTTTGTTTATTTTTTTAAATCAAAATTGGAAAAATTCACATACCTTATTTATTACCACAAATGATTTCTAATAATGAGAAAAGTTGTCAACTACTCTCTTTATCTCTAAATAAATATTTGTTCTTTATTTTCGAGCTATAAGTTAGACTAAATTTTAAAAATGTTAGTGACCTTTATATCTTATAAAAATAGATAGATTCAAAGATCTAACGATATTAATCGAGAAGCTGATGCTGCTTAGTATATTTGGTGTGAGCACTACGTCTATATATTCAAGACATCGCAACTATCATGACCTATCGGCGATTCGGCATCATATACCACCCTCAGCTAATTGTTTCTCCGTTTGATTAACTAAAGCAAATTTTTTTCGAACAAGCTCTATAGCATCAAGACTTGCTATAATTTTTTTTTATTTCATTAGATAATACTGATCACGAGAGCCCGCGGGCTTGGCAGACGCTGGGCGTATGCAGCTCTTAAATAGGGAAGATAAACCAAATAAAAAAAAATCTTGTCATTCACAAAGAAATCAAAACCTTAATAAAATACATGATTGCATTGGCATCCTGTAATAGAAAATAGTATAATAGAAAATAGAATCTTATTATTACTAATTGGAGCCTCGAGAATTTTATGAAAAATTGGGGCATCCAACTGAGCCTTCATATTAATCCTCACATCAATACAAACTATCACATTTTTAGTTAATTATTCCTCTCGTCAACAAAGATGTGATGTGAGTTTGTGCTGTGTGTTGATAAGATTTATGATTGTACGTCACATACCTTCCTGGGCAGCACAGCCAGGAAAAGCCCTAGGCGTCAGGAGAGCTACGTGCGCCAGGTATCCCAGTCTGCCAACGGTACCAAGGATTACGGTCATTTCTATTTCCATTTGCTTAAACAAATGCGCCAGGTATCCCAGTCTGCGAACGGTACCAGGGATTACGGTCATTTCTATTTCTATGCAGAGGCGGAGCCAGGAACTGAGCATAGGAGGGGTAACCGACAAAACAAAAGTATAACCAATATCCATATGAGCTTATTTTTAATCACATAAATAATAGTAGCATGTTTCACAAGTCTCATCTAAGAGAAAATTACATATCTATCATTTTAAATTTAGCTCTACGGCTACCAAAGCAAGATCATAGGCTATAATAATATCATCGGTACTAATTGATGTAGCCAATTCCTTCTCGATATAAATTACCAAACAATCTCACATAAATCCTTCTCCCATTGTAGATCGAAGGCGTGTCTTCACAAGTTTCATAGCCGAGAAGCATCTCTCGGTGGTTGCAGTTAATACCGGAAGAGTTAAGACTAATCTTAACAACCTGTCCACCATAGGATAAGATGAACGTTTACCTGTTTTGAATAGTCCACCTGTTAGATCAGCAAGCGTTTGTAATTCCTTTAGTTCTGGATTATTGCATACATCAATTTGAAAATGTGGTAGCTGAGACTCCAATTGAGCCCTTTCTTGACTTAGAAATCAGTAGGGTAATATTTTTTCCACCAAAGTGCATATATTGGCTATATCAAAATGTGCTCCGCCGAGGATCAAAAAGAACCACAAAGGGACAAAAGTTCTGTCGCTTGAGAATTGAATCGATCTTCTAACCCAGCTAGTTGTTGATCAATTGCAACATTAAACACATCTACTTTGTAATGGTGAAAGGCTGTAGTATTGTCATGCTTGTTTCGAGATTTAGTCACATCAACATATATGTAGATGAGAAGACATTAGAATAAATATGATGTAATCAGGGGACTCAATTTGGGCAAAACACTTACTTCTTACTCAAATCCGAATATCAATCTCGTGCTTTGCACACAACAATTTGAACTCGTTAAGAAGAGATTCCCATCCACTATTTGAAACTCAGCCAGAAGAATCGGTAGACGTCCGCTAGCGTCCGCATCCGGCACGGGCGGCAGGCGGTCGGGCGGCGTGGCGTCGTATCCTCGACCTGTAGCCGCGCCGATGGAAGGAGACCGAACCGGGCGGAAGCGGAATAGATCGATACGACGTGCATCCTAGCCTCCGAGCGTCACTTCACATTCAACATAATGAGCTGTTTGGGCTTAACAAATTAGACCACATACATGGAGATTAGCTGCCCACCCCCCCCCACCCCCTCCCTCCCTCCGCAAATGGGTGCAAGTGCGGTGACCATCGATAGGTTCTACGCAACGCAAGGAAACCAACCAACTGGGAACTGCTCATAGAGCAGTCGTTAAGCCCTAAGGGTGGGGGCCGGTCCGCCAGAGGTTCAATCCCCGGCTCCTACAATGGCCTTGTTTGGATCCCTCGGGCTAAAGCTAGTTTGGGCTAGTTTTGCATCAAAACAGAGGGGCTAGTTTGGGTAAAATGCAACCAGCCCCCCTCCTAAAATCACTAGCTCATCCAAGGGATACATATTAGGGCTACTCCCGATGGGACCCACCATATTTTCACGCTTCTACCCCTCCCCACCCCGCACGGATCCGTCCGTTCTCCTCCTTCCTTCCTTATTTGCCGCCAAGCCCGACGCAAGAACTCCCCATCGCGTCCCGCGCCGCCGCATCCCCGCCGCCAGGCGCCCGCTGCCGGCCGCCCTTCCTCGCCCCCGCCCCACCCCGCCGGCAGGTTCGAATCCCCGCCGGCAGTCCGAAGCCCCGGGCCGTAGCCCCATGAAGCAGCAAAGACACCGCCGGGAGGAGCTCGCCCGCGCCCGCCAGGTGGAGGTCGTCCGCCGCCGGGGAGGAACCCGTCCGCGCCGTCGGCATCTACATCCGCCAAACCCCATCGTGCGGTGGGAATCCATGGAACAAGAAGGCCACACAGAACAATCCACACCAAATCCCCGCTGAAAAGTTAGTGTAAATGTGATACATGATTGAAAATATATTTTTATTGTAAAACTAGTCCGAGAGATCCAAACACCTCAAGGGCTAGAGCTAAAGCTATAAACTAACTCTAGCTCTAGCCCGCCTAGAGTATCAACAGGGCCAATGGCCTCCAAAGAAGGCCAGGCGACCGGCGAGGTGGCCCTTTCAAAAAAAAAAAAAAAAAAAAGCTGACTTTGCAAGTTATTTATTACAATACATGACATGATAAATACTCCTATTCTTTATTTTGACTGTAGGTAAAACATGACACCCACTCAAATAAGTGATGGATCATTCTATTAGAGATTATATATCAAAGAGGATCCCCTGAAATCCATCTTATAAACATTTTTTGGCACTCCGAGGGATTATACATTGGTGCAATATGCCCAGCGCCCTGCAAAATATTATACACACAAGATTATTTTAAGATTGATATAAAATGTACTAGTGCATATATATATAACTACAAATTTTCAGAGTAAACCGGATCCTGATTCCATTAATTGTGTTTTGGAAAAGAAAACATTTTCTTATAGCACTTTACTACCTTCACAGTGGCATATGTTAGTCCGCTCGCGTAACTCCTTGTGAATCTAGGAAGAAACAAATCAACTAGTTAGAGGAATATAAAAGTAGATGCAGTTTTAATGTAACATAACAATATTACCTGCCAGCATGTTGTTCAATTTGCTTAAAATAGTTAAATGTCTGGTGAGATTCGTCATTTGTTTGAGAAAATTGTGGTGGTACATTGGAACAGATTTTCAAAACGACCATTTACAACTTTCCAAGCCATAAACTATGTAGCGACGTGTTTCCTCAAAAAAAAAATGTAGCGACGTTTCATGTGTATGTAACGGAGCTTCTCGTAAGAATATATACTAGAGGACTCTCATAGCGCTGTCTGCGGGAAACAATTAGTTTTTGTTAAATTAATTCTTTGTAATCACCATGGATTGTAATCACAATTTTTTCTTGATTGCAATATTTCTTTTTATAGCATTGCTGATTTTTGGGCAATGACGGGTAATGAGAAACAATCCAATTATGTTACAGAGGTATCACTTGATGGGTTGTTGTATTGAACAATCGAACTCGGCTCCTCCGATGTTCGTTCATATGCACATAGTGTGCATCATGTTATAGGAGTTATTTTCAGAATTTGCAAACGAAATTGGAAGTAAATTTGGTTATCACCTGAACAGAGCATCCAACTGTAAAGAAGAAAATCCGCACAATTGTCATGTGTATGTCCTTGCATGAAAAAGTTGCAGATTATACAGCCCGAGCTTAAAAGAAAACTCTCTCAGATTGTGAACACGAAAGTCATAGGATTCGACTCGTTAAGACACTAATGGCCAAACCTAGATTACCCAAACCAAACCAATAATGTCATGAGTGCGGGGACGTCATAAGATTAGTTCCCAACAATCTATTAGGTAACAACTTGTAGAAACAGGAGTAGTGATCTTTTATTTGTAATAAAATAAAATAAAGAACATATAACTATTTATTTGATTGAGTCCTTGGTAGCTGTTGTAATCGCATTAACTCCGTATTTCATGGTCGATGCTGGTACCTGCATTAACAAAGTGATTTAAATACAAAGTTAAACACTGTATTTTTTCGATTTTTAGTTTTTTTATACTAATTTTTGAATCACCTCTCACTGTGTCTTTTGCTGTTTTCCTTGAGGATCAAATGTATCCACCTGGTTTAGATCAAGCTTTCTTTTTGCCTGTGAGCTGCTACAAAATGGAAATAACGATATATCCTGAGTGGTTAACTTAAAATACTGTGGTGAAATATCTAAATTGGAGTAATTCAATTGGAGTATACAGTATACTAAGGAGTAATTCAATTGGAGTATTTTAATATAAACTTGACATGATATGATTGACGACTTATTCACATGATAGTTTCCTTTGATCATATATAATATAATAAGTTGCTAGGCAATAACCAAGATATAGACATGTTACATTGCTGATCGACTGAAATAGTTAGTTGGTAGCCAGTAATCCAAATTCAGAAAAGATGCCTCATCTGAACATGTTTTAATTATGATGGAATGAATTAGTTAGTAGACAGTAACCAAAATTCAGAAAAGATGTTTCATCTGGACATGGTACAGTTCTGATGTAATGAAAGTTTAACATTCCAGATCATCATCGTTGATCTCCAAGAGTAGAAAGAAAATCTATTAAAATATTGTTGCCCATGAGTTGACGACATCATTCCTGAACTTTATGATTCAGGTCCCAGAAAGAAAAGGATGATTCACCTTCCAGGAAAACATATATTTTTTTTTATTTGCCTTACTGTAAATGGTCCCATATGATTTAAATGTGGTTGATTGAAATGGAAAAGGCTATTAATGATGCAGGAGGTCATCTTTTTGCAGTTATTTAATGATGCAGAAAGTATGAAGAATTATTTACCTGTCCTGGGCTGATGTAGATTCAATATTTCCAGTAGATGTAGGTTCAGGGACAATTGGAGCCACCTGGATAACTTTGAGGATTTGGTTTCCCTGTGAGCTGCTGTGAAATGGAACAAATAACCATAAATTTTCATCAGGTTTGGTGATTCTATATTTTCAGAGGGTCAGCTTGAGCAGTAGTTCACAGTTAAAAAGTAATGTTTGGTACTTGCTTGCGTTTAGTTGATAGATTTCAAAAAATGAATTCAAAGTGCATACTGAGTTTTAAGACAGGAGGTTTTGAGGAGATAAATCTCAATGGTTTGTTTCTGACTCACCAGATGTCCAAGAAGAAGACCAGGGATAACAAATGTTAAGATGCCAGCTTCCAATTTTCCATAGCAGAGACCTATGGATGCACTACTGTAACATGATTGACAAACTGGAATATCATGAGCATGGCCATTGCTACTACAGTCTTGATATCACTGTATATAATCGGCTATCTAAACAACCAATTGGCATAATGAAATGCAATGGATGAGCTGAAATCTAATGTAAGCAGAGAGGAAGCAAGTAGCAAATGGAGATACACTATGTGTCATATAGCGCTCACATGAGAATAGTGTAACTGTAAAAGATCAATCCTGGCAAGAATAGGCAGGACAAAGTGCAAACATGAAACAAAAAGAAAAGAAAAAAAAAAGAAAGAAGCCATAGACATGCAGACATGTTTTGAGCAGAGTCATAACAGAGCACAACAGATTGTTTCATGTCATTTTTATTCACCATCTTTCCCAAATTCCGAAATCTGTAGTACTCGTCACTGAAACACTCATTCATATAGATAAATGACACATTCATTCAGATAACCGAAATGCTCTTGACTAAACATTAGATAAATCAAACATCCAGACAAGTAATCTGAATCCTAGCACAGCATGCCATGGTTCTCTGAGTCCTAGCACATGTCTCGTATGAATGTCCACCGTTTGGAAGAACACTGACAACCTGACATGCGAGCCGGCAATGAAGCTAATGTATGGGATGGGTGAGCGAGCACTGACAACCTAACATACGAATTAACACGCAGAAGAACACTGACAACCTGACATACAAATTAACACGCTGGGGGGATTAAACAAATTAAACATTCAGATATAAGTGAATACCGATGGATCCCACGTTGCTGAACGACCAAACAAAGAAGAGATCGAATCGATGCCGGCTGAAGCCCACCAAGCTGTAGATGACGATGGGTGGAATGGGGCTGTCGCTGGGCTGGGAAGGATGGAGCCGTCGCCGCACCGAAGATAGGACCGCCGCCGCCGCCGATCTGCGACCTAGGGTTCAGCCAGCAGCCTGCACGCCCAGGACCGAGCCAGCACCACGACCGAGATTGCAGACCGCCCGGCAAGTATCCTCCGCCACCGCCGTAGCATTATCCACCGCCGGGAGAAGGCTTTGTCACGAAATCACCTTCCTGCGCGCGGACGGGATCCACGCAACGACGATTCAAGGAGACGCGCCATACATCGCTGCTCCTGCCATCTTCACCACCTCGGAGATCCCTCCCCGGTCGAGCCTCCCTCCCCGTGCGGCTCTCCCTCCTCGTCGTGCGGGCGGGAGCACCCCGCTCCACGGCGCCAGATTTTATAGGAATGTGTATTTTGGGAAGCCGGACAGGGGGAGGCAGGAGGCCAGGAGCCAAGCAGATACACGGACGACGATGGCGATTCAATTCCTGCACCTCGATTTGAAACGTATGGTGACGCCTCAGCTGTGCGTGCCTGCAGTTTCCGGTGACGTGGCTTCACCATACCCGCAGAACTTCTAAATGGGGGTTTTCCATATGGGCGTTTAGATTTGACAAGAAAACATTCAACAGGAGTTAATTGTTGGGGTTCTTTCAACCAACAAACCAAATGAAGCGACGTTTTAGGACGAGAAATCGCGTGGAAGCATGCTCCTTACCCAGCAACTTGTCCATCAACATACCACGGTCGCCAATCGTCTATGATGGTCAAGTTGAGGTACCTAATCCATGCTTGTGTGCCAACAACGGATAAATTGGGATCGTGATCTCCGCTGCACGATAAATTAATTACTCAAAAATAATTCCAAATACTTTGATAAAGCATGTCAACACATATAGAAACAATTTCCAGTTTGTTGACACTCAAAATAGTCCCATGTTATTTTTAGAATGGGCAGTGTGTTAAGAGAATGAATGGAATGCTATGGACAACGTCATTTTGTGTGAGAACATGTCAAAGAAGTCCTAAACATAGCTAAATGCATGGCGGCACAAACTTGAAAAATCTGGGTGGAGGAGGTTCAATGCATGGCCAAACATGCGCCTCGAGTTGAGGTGGCACGGTCACCGCATGCCATTGCATGCTTTCCGTGGTTTCGAATCGACCGGACGCTAGTGACCCGCGCGTCCGGCCGGGGCAAGCTCGCCTAGTCAACCCACGACAAGCTCGCGGTCCGCAGACGATCCCGAACCGATTGTTTCCTAATCGTGTTTAGGTTGGTTTTTGAGATTGGAAATGTCCAAGGATGGTTTCCTAAAAGGATAAGACCACCCTCCTCTATATAATAAAGAGGTTCATGACCGATTTGATCCCATCTACGCCCAATCGACAAAATCAATCTACTATCGCCTTGCTTGTAGGTCATCCTCTCTACCCCCGTTGTTTGTCGACGTTCTCCGCGAACTTCGCCGGCGCTCTAGGGCGGCCTTGCCGGTCCTAGGGCATCCCTCACGCGCCCCCTCCCGACGGTCTTCCCGGAGGTGCGCTCGAGGTTCTTCCAGCCGTCACCGAGCTCTATATCGGCCCTAGCGATCTCCCGATCATTCGCGGGTCGATCACGCGACGGTGCTCGCTCCTTCAAGGTTGATTGCAACCTTCGTGGGTGTCCAAGGCCCTCCCGGTGTGTTTGGCGAGGAATCCTAGTTCTTTGTCAACACAGTTCTTAGCTAGCCCAACAACATTGGAGACATTGTAACATCATCCATTTATGAATATGCAGTAATCTACAATCTATACAATAGAAGGCCCTGCTTTCCTGGGTTAATTACCTGTAGATCAGCGCCCTGTATCCTTTTGTGGCTAGCCTTGAATGGTACACCACTACACTATGGATGTCATAATCGTAAGGCAATTCATGGTTTCTTCTTATCCATGCTCCAATTGTCCCCTGGAATAATGTAGAGATATCCAATGTCAAAACCAAACTAAAAGCAAAATATGCCATTTGTTTCCTCCAAAAAAAGTTATATACCTTGCGGACACCAAGGCTCTCCTGAATTGTTTCATCGTTTCCCCAAATGTAGGATAGACTATACAAAGCTTCCTGCGGCCAAAGGAAAGTGTGGGTCACATAAGCTGACAAGGACTTAATAGTCAATGGACAAGGAGATTGAATTTATTAAAGGGATATGATCTTTGAAACTCAACTCTGCATTTGAATTCAAACAGAAAATCTGCAGACTCTAGCATCAGCCTACTCATTCGATCTGCCTCTGCCACAGTCTTGGGGCTCCACACATCATCCTCCGGGCAATAGGGATCCAGGATGTTTTGGCCATTGATGTCCCGTGTGCACTGCATTGTCATGATTTAGGCGGTAATTCTTCATGGGAACAACATGTATGATCGTGATTGATACATGAACACATAAGCGCACAATCCATGGCCCCAATTGATACACAGGCTACTAAAATGCCTGATTCATTTGAAACCCGGGTTTAGCTAATCAAAACTCAGGGGGTCGACCTTAGCCCCACGGTCTTGCCTCAAAAAAAAAAAGAAAAGAAAAAAAGGAGTAACACTAAAATCATGTAAGAAGCCAGCATCATAAGCTTAGTTATTTCTTTTTGACATTTAGTTTTGAATATAGCTATTTATAATACTACGTTTGTAGAAGGATTATAAATTTGTATAACAACTAGAATCTTCAATTTCTCCTATTGATGTGGGGTTCTCCTAATGCTTTAGCATTTTTTCACGAACTGGTTGTTACGGCCCGTTTTTCTAATGTTTTAGTATTCAACATTTAGTATAAACTTTCCCTACCAAATGTCACCCAGTGAGAATTCTCATGTGTTATGACTAGCAGTAGTGTTTTATTTGCGTAACACATGGTTGATTTAGGTCACATGTGTTTAGTTTTGTGATTGAGCGATTGTCAACAGTCAACATTTTAATTCTATTTTCCTTTATTCTTTATGCTTCGTTATGTTCACCGCACACGTGGAGTGTGTCGAAGACGATTCTTGGTTCGTGGCTGTGCAAGCGCGGAGCTCGGAGATGGTAGCCGACGGCGCAGGTGAAGGGGCCAAGGAGGACATGTCGGGCCGACGGACCGCCGCAGGTGAAGGGCGGACGTGAGGCTTGGACCGAGGGACCGGATCGCCGGGTGGCTAGCCATGGTGGCTGACATCTGGGACATCGGCAATGCAAGAGGACGGGCGGACCGTGTTGATCAGGTCAAGACGGAGAGCGCGGCACAGCGGGAAGCTCGGATGACTTGGCGACTCGGGCGGTCAAGACGGCGGCGACACGTGTCGAGGATGTTTGGTGGTAATCATCAAGCAGGCAGCTCAGGTCCTGGCGCTCACCATCATCGAGCAGGCGTGTCTCCGTGAGAATCCTGTCACATCGGGGCAGCTGCTCTCCAAGGGCGAGTGCGTCAAGCAATCAACAGCAGCTGTTCGTCGGTGCAGGTGCAGTCCATTCACTCCCTCTCTGCAGTAGCCTCGAGGCCCGCAGCAGGAATCGGCTTTGTTGATAGGTAACTGGAGCAATTCAAGGTAGTTAC
The DNA here is from genome assembly GCA_015847255.1 of Hyparrhenia diplandra. Classification (NCBI taxonomy): domain Eukaryota; kingdom Viridiplantae; phylum Streptophyta; class Magnoliopsida; order Poales; family Poaceae; genus Hyparrhenia; species Hyparrhenia diplandra. The sequence goes on from JADLZK010000198.1 coordinate 122,430, forward strand.
GTAATTCCATTCTCTTGCAATCATGAATTACTACTTTTATCAAATCATGAGCTCATCATTGGTATATTATCACTTTGGGTAGATTAGTATATACGGTGTGCAAGGAGCTTTGCTTTGCTGTTGAATACTTCTCTGCAGGTTCAGAGTAGCAGTAGTGCGTGCGTTTGACCATCAACGTAATTTGCATTGCTAATCACATGAGATGTCTCTTTCTAGCTACAGTGCTTGTTTTATTTATTCAAGAATGCAACTAGCAGCAGCAGGGTATGCACATTGATTCCAATACCAAGTGATTTACTTGCTCGTGATTTGGTTTTGATTTTCTAAGCTTTTACTTTCAAGTTACAGGAGCTTTCTTTGAAAGCTTATAGCTTGAGTGCCATGCGTGAGAAAGGTTTGAATTTTTCTTCTTAATTGATCCACGGTTTATTTATTCGAGCCTGATTTGAGATCAGATTTTTTGCGCTCGACTCTTTGAGCCCAACACTTCGCGTTTGATATCTTGCTACCAGTTAGCACGTGTATCACTCGTATCTTTGTGAGTTCGCTTTTTTGATGTTAGGGGTTGAGCCGATGACCCAAAAATTGAAAAGGAAAATTGAGACTCCCATTCAACCACCCCACCTCCTGGTCGCCGTTTCGGTCCTTCATTATTACTACTTAAAAACACTAGGAGAACTCCACCATTTTGGTAGTGTATATTGGGTGATGCCATTTCACATGATCAACATGATTTCCATATAATGAGTTCTGTGTTACTACACATAATACCAAATATATATCTGAGGAGTACTCACATTGTTGATAGCTTGATAGCCTCTGCGCATACTGCATTGGATGGGGCACTATATTTTCCACCACAGTTCTCCCTAGCGTTCTGCAGTAAAAATTATCTGTATTTTTAATGTGTGAAACATGCATATATGATAAGGGTAATTATCAAAATCATTCATTTTAACTCCCCTGGTTACTTGTTCAGAATAAGCTGTCTTTCGATAATCTAGAAGCGTAGTATGAAAGTGAGCTTTCATGAGATGATGGATTACCTCGTAAAGTTCATTCGATACAAGCCCCATGCCATGAAGAAATGGAATTCGACCGTCTGTATCAAACTGCTTGTCAGTCAACGGGTTGCCAGCAATGTACCCCTGAGTCAATCAAAGAAACAAAAGAGCAAATGTTCATATGTTCTATAACAATGCAGGCTTCAAAATTAACCCCTTTTTATTTATATCTTATTGATTCTTTGAGTTCCCTTTTTTCTTGTAGATTAGCTATTTTTTATAATCAAATCCAAAGTAAATGTTAATTAAATACATTCCCATAGTAGAACATGCACGAAACTGCAGGTATGTTCATACTTCTTTTATAAATCTTGATCCGTTAATGTACAATTGGTTTTATGTTCATGGTCTGAATGGGGCTTATTCCCGAATAAAAAAAACAGAAGAAAAGAAACATATTCATATTTTTTTCAAAAAAAAAAACTAAAAAGGATCGTTTCAAAAGTAGGGGCTAAATAATCCTTGCTAAGGAATAAATATTTGCATTCCAAGACCCTAACCCAAGTATCACCCCAAACCAAATGACTCTTATTTTTTGGAGAGGCCTCATGCATATTAAAGATGAGGTACTTGCTAAAGGTTGTTTTTCGATTAAAGATGGAACCAAGATAAGGTTTTGGGATAATACTTGGTTAGGTGATAAGCCTCTCAAACTCGTATACCCAAGCTTATATAATATAGCTAGGGATCGACATGCAAACAGTTTCAAAAGTTATGTCCTCTCGGTTCTCTCAATATTTCTTTTAGGAGATCTTTGGTGGATAATAACCTATTGGATTGGCTTTTAGCCTTGTAGCAATGCACTCTCCAATGTGGCTCGTGGATAGAAAAGACCACTTTAAATGGCTATTAACTAAGTCCGAGTTTTCTCCGTCCCGACTATGTATCTTGATTCTATAGATACAAATCCACCCTTCCAACATAGGAGGATCCGAAATGGAAAATACCTCTAAAAAAATAAAAACTTTCTCTCGGTTTGTCTAAAAAGGTGTCCGTTTTGACAAAAAAGACAATCTTGCTAGGAAAAATTGGAAGGGGAGTCAGAAATGTGAATGTTGTAATTTGAATGAGACTATCCAACATCTCTTTTTGACCGCTCATTTGCTAAAATGATTTGGAGGATTATTTTCTATGCTACTAATCTAACACAACCTCTGCTTTTCAAGTAACCATATGTTTGGTACTTGGCTTAGAAATCGAATAGACGACTAAGCCTCCGATTTGGGTTGGTGTGGTCGCTCTTTCTGGGCCATCCGAGGTGTCGTGAATGGCACGATTTTAAAAAAATTGAAATCTAACTCTATTATGCAAAGGTTATTTTCGTGGGAGCTTATTTACGCTCGGGCCCGACAACAGACATCGAGCAAACAAAAGAAGCTCTCGTGGTGTTTGAGCAAGCGTTTAGAGATGGTTGCTTTAGAAATTTCTAATAGAGGGTGGAAGCATCTTTTTCGTTTGTTATAATGCTTATGTCGTTTTTAAAGACATTGTGCTTCTAACTTTGTAATAATTGGTCGTGTACATCCACGGATGAAGAGGCCGGATTGTATTATCCATTATCTAAAAAAAAAAAAAGTAGGGGCTAAATATGAGGTGTACTTAATAATTAAATAAGAGACGTTTCAGCAGACCTTGAGATTGGAAAGTGTCCTTTCGCCGAGTTCTATGCCTGCAAGTTGTAAACATATCTACTGTTAATAGCAGCTCCATCATGTGTACTTATAAATTGAGTACATATGTTTAGTAGGCTGACGTCAAAAATATATCTCTATCTGGCTGGTACTACTGCATTGAACATTAACCGGTGGTTTTTTTTATTAACCGTGGCGGTTTTAGGACCCCAAATAATTACCACGGTTAATGGAATAAAAATAATAATAAAAGCCCAATCCGAATCCCTAATAGGCCCAAATCTAGGCCGCCGCCGCTAGAGTTTCGGGACGCCGCCACTAGGGTTTCAGGCGCCGCCGACCCACCGAACGGATGCGCCGCCGAACCCGCTGAGGAATGCGCCGCCGCACCGCTGATCCGTGCAGCAGCCGCTGTCGCCGGGACACCGCTGGTCGGGTCGCCGCCGCCGCGCCGACCGCCGCCGGATTGGGGTGGAGGCACCGGATCAGTTGGAGGTGCCGAACCGGCGCTGAGGCGCCGGATCGAGGTGGAGGCGCCAGGTGGGGCGGCAGATCGAGGTGGAGGTGCCGACCGGGGAGTGCAGCCGCCGGATCGAGGTGGAGGCGGCGGATCCCTTGCACCACCGTGAGCTCGATGGCCATCCACCGCGAGCCGCCACGAGATGTGCGCGCAAGGCCGGCCCTCTCGCGCCGTGGTCGCGAGATGTGAGCTATAAGGCCGCCATCTACGCCGTGGCCGCGAGATGTGCAAGGTAGGAGGGAGGAGCCGGTGGGGGGAGAGAGGAGAGAGAGAGAAGTGAGGGAGGGAGGGGTGAGATGAAACCATAGATAGGGTTTGTGCTCGTTTTTTATATGATGAAGGTGTTATTGGTCTCGCACCGGTGTTGGGCTTGAAAATGTTATCGACTAGGCCAGATTAACCATAGCGGGTTTTTATAAAAACCGCCGCCACAGTGAATTCAAAAAAAACCCATCGCAGAATTTTTACGTTTTTTTTTTTTTCAAAAACTGTCACGGTTAGTGAAATCCAAGTGCCTTGCAACAATTTTTTTTTTTTTTTTTTTGGTACTAGTGTGGGCCTAGGTGGACGACTATTCTTCGTTGACATCACTGGATGGTTAAACATATTAGCAACTATTCTACCAAACTTTGAGTGGTAGATGGCAAGTCTAAATCACCTTTTACAATAGGATCAAATAGTTATAGCCATTCTTTTGATACAATGCCAGATGAGTGGATTCGATACGCTATCAATCTATCATAGAGTGGTCGTAGATCGTAGTGCTCCATTCACTCATTGTAATCAAATGTGCAGCAAAGTGAAAATCCCTGATGTACAGAAGGAAGCTTACTTTTGTCAATTTCTAATGTAAGAGTAGGAATGATGAGACCACTGTATGAATCTCCAGCAATATAAAGAGGATTCGACAGGAACCGGGGATGGTTTTGGAGCCACTGCACACAACAAGTATCTTTAGAGCAGAACATACACAAGGTTATTTCATTTGTGCAGAAAGCTCGATCTAACCTTTCTCAGAAAAATGACTAGCTGCTTCACTGCCTTGGTGTCACCGGTCTTCAGCCCTTCCTTGGACTTGGCGTACGAGAACCCAGTCCCCACAGGCGAATCCACAAATATGATGTTGCTCACCTGCGAAACCGCACAAACTATTTAGAAACCAACAAGAACCCAAGATTCAGAGGCGCATATGCTCCGTGAAATGGCATTGTTGTGGCCACAGTGAATAAAAAGTACGTGACGAACTGAAGGGACATGCGCACCTTGGTCCATGTCTCAGGTCGGTACAGCAGAGTGGGGAATCCACCTCTGTAGCTCTGGCCATCGAATTGTAAGGGTCCTATCTCGTAGGCAAGGCCGGAGATGAGCAGCCAGGGCCGCCGGACAGCCACAGGAGCAGCGGGTCCACGCCGGGTCACTCGGGGGATGCGCCGCAGGCGCGCACGACGGCCGCGCACGCTGGCCGGGGCGCACACCACGCACCCCTTCTTCCCTCCTCCGCCCCCCGCCCCGCCCCGCCCGCCGCCCGCGGAGCCCGGCGAGCCCCAGGCGCGCCGCGCTGCCCGCCCCTCCCCCCCCTACCCCCCCTTCTCCAACCCGCCACCGAGCCCGCCGCCCCCATGGATTCGGCGAAGCCCCGCCCACCCATGCCCACCGGATGGGGGGCCCGCCCCCGCCCAGCCCGGGCGGCGCGCCGCCGCCATCGGTGCCGGCCGAGCCGCTACCATCACAGCTATCACGCATCGCCGCCAGCCGGGCCGGCCGAATCTATACCCGGAAGAGATGGAGGCGGTGGGAGTCGCCGCGACCGGGCTGAACCCTAAACCGGGCGTCGCCGAACCCTAAAGCTACGGTAATAGCGGCGGCACCCTAAAGTTACCGGGCGAAGGGCGGCGCCCCCACCCCGCCCTCCCCAGCAAGACGCCGCGCGTCGCTGGCACACAAGCCACGCCGTCCAGGCGCGTTATGGCGGGCGCTGCGCCGCCATAAGGATTGTGGTCAGCTCCCTCGAGCGCGACGACGGTAGAAGAGCTGCACGCCGTGCTGCTCGCCCACCTCCACGCACCTGCACGGCAACGCCGCCCGCCAGCGCCCGCACCGCGCGTGAGAAGAGAAAAAACTTGCGCGTTTTGGTTTGCAGGGGACGGATCACGGCACCTACCCGTTTCGAGGTAGAACGGGGTGGCTCGTCGAACCCGCGCGCATGCGCTGCGACGACGTGGGGCGCCGCCGGCCGCCGGAGGTGGAAGCTGCCGAGGAGGAGGAGCAGCAGCAGCCACCTCTTGCCGTCACTGTTCCGCATGGCTGTGCAGCAGCAGCCACCTTTTGCCGACACTTTTCCGCACGGCGACCACACTTGGACGATCGCCCTGATGTACCAGCAGCTGCTGGACTGGAGTAGCCAACGGTGGACCCACATGAGTCGTGGTCGTTTCTGAGCCTCTTTCTCAATGGACTGAAACTTTTAATTAATCTAGGTTTTAGCCAACCGCCATGCGTAATGTGTCTTTGTGCTGGACTAGTGATGCGAATAAAATATGCTAACGGTCTGCCGTGTAATCCGGATTTCAATTTTTTTTTTTTTTTTTATTTCTGGACTGCTATTTATTCTGGACTCTGGTAGTAATTCTCACATGACTTGAATGAATTCTAGGATTTCCAAGGGGTCTGCCTCTTCGTTTATAGCCATGGATCAAACCACTTTGATCAACAGTTTAGATGCAATCCCATGAATCGATGGAGAAAGCTCTTCTAGAAGATGTGCCTGAAGAGGGCCAGTGTCGCCCGGACCCACCTTAGACCATCCGGTCCAACTAGGCCCTAGTCCTGACAACTTCATCCAGGCGGCCTCTGGTGTCCATTGTTCCGCCGTGATGTAGATTGTGCCATGATTTTCGTGATATTTCTTTTGACAATTAGGCCTTCCTTTGATGCTTTGTAGATATTACCTACAGAAAATAAAAATTCACCGGTGCGGACTGTCTAACCCTTGGTTTTGAGTGGCTGGTACCTGATCATGACTCTGCCTTGTGCCCTCCCTCTGCGCATAGACAAATACGGCCACCACCCCTTTCGCCGAGCACCATTGATCCCTCCATTGAAGATGAGGGCGACAACTGCAGCGTCAACATCCTCATCAACATGAGTACATGGAGATTTTTATTTCCGCAAAGGACATCAAGGCGGAGATGATGTCGCCGCCATGGAATTTTTTTAGTCTCTTCTTTGTTTCATTGCGGTTAGATTTGTCCATGATGAAGGACTCGAGAGAAAAAAGTTTTCAGATCAACCTTCCTCATTCTTTTTGTGTGCAGAAAGAAGAAGGAAGATATAAAAAGAAGAAGTTTCTCAACCCGCGATACATGAATGTTAGCCGTTGGTTGGGCATCAGTCATACGGTAAAGTGTCGTACAGGTTTGGTTTTGAGCCTAGAGCCATTCACAGCGTAGGTATGTATTGTAATCCAAAGTGCTTGTAATGTGTTAATGTACCCAACTTTTGTTTAATAGAATTCTTCACTCGTGGAAAAAAAAACTTGGTTTTGAGTGAGTATAATAATTTATGATCACAATCTCACGATGATGAGATCGGAATATTTTTCATTTGCTTGATGAAATAAACTTCCCTTCTACTACTAGTACACCATTATTTTATTTCCTATCCACGCATAAAAAACATTCCCCGTAGATGAGGCTCATCATCGATACACCTACAAAAAGTGTACCACAAAAATAACACCATAAAACGAACTATCCAGATTCATTGTAAACATTTTTTTATATATAATTCATTGTAAACATTCTCTCCTTATTACAAAGTTTTACTGTGCGGTAGACTCCGTCGCCCACATAGTACTCACACCCATCAGGCAAACAACGGCTGAGATAAAGCAAAAAGCAAATTCACCATGAACTTAATCTATTACAAGTCTCTATCAATATCTGGCAAAGATTAGGCATACATTACGCAACAAGCTGCATTCCTCCTTTTTTAGAATAGTGACCATGTCCCCATCCAATGCATACTATTCCTCAACAATGTCCATGTCTGCAAGATCGACCGACGTGAATTTGCCTTCCGTCGAAAAACAGGCAGGCAGCCGTCACATACTTCTTCTGCGGCATCTGGCTGATCTTGACCCGGTCTTCCTCGGTCAGCTTCCAGTCAAAGATATCTAGGTTCTGCTTGAGCCTCTCCTTATTGAAGCTTTTGACGATCCAAGTCACTCCCTGCTCATATATCCATCTCAACGACACCTAAAACGAAATAATAAGGAGAATCAGATCTCACGTACTCTCCACCGTGAACAGTGCAACACATTAATTCTACGATCCCAGACAGATCTAGAGGAAAGCAATGCAAGCTAAGTATCAAAGCGAGCATCCATGGATCGGAGCAAATCATAACCACCGAAGAGCCGCCGCGAAATTCAGCGACACCGGTCCAGATCAACGCATGCAAGCACACCACGTACCTGTGCGATGGTTTTCCCTCTTTGCCGAGCTATCTCCGCGAGCACCTCGGATCCCAGCACGCCGTTGCCTTCCCCGTGCGCGACCAGTCCTGCCCTCCCAGCGGCGAGTACGCCACGACGTGGATACCCTTTGTTGGCGCAGTACGCCCTCAGCTTACGCTGCTGCCACACCGGGTTCAGCTCAACCTGGTTCACCGCGGGCGGGATCGTAGCGAAACCCAGGATCCCGTCAAGGTGCTTGGTGGTGAAGTTGCTGACGCCGATGGCTTTCGCGAGCCCCAGCCGCTGGCACCTCCATCGCTCGCCAGACGCCCTCGAAGTCAAACGGGACGGCGTCCTCCTTCTTGCCTGGGAATGGGAACGCTCCCGGCACGGGCTTCATGCACACCGGCCAGTGGATCAGGTACAGGTCCAGGTACTCCATCTGCAGGTTCCTGCTCTCGCGATCCGACGACCAAACAATTTTGTGATGGGGTGTTAAGATGTTGCTAGTGGATCGAGAGGCTGGGGAACTCGATCTGCTTACTTGAGGGTTTCCCGGAGGGACGGGACGACGAGGTCCGGGCACTGCGTGCACCACAGCTTGGACGTCACGAACACCTCCTCCCTAGACTCCAGGAGCCCAAGGCGCACCGCTCGGCCACGGCCTCGCCGACTGACCTCTCCGAGCCGTACATTGCGGCGGTGTCGAAGTGGCGGAAGCCAACCTCGATGGCCGCTAGCACTGCATTCATGGGGCCGCGACCGCCGTGCCCATGCCGATGACCGGTATTGGCCTCGCATTGCCGAACCGGAGGGCCAGCCCGGCACTGCCGTGTTGCCAATCGAGCCCATTCGTCTCCGCGGGATCGAGCTGCGTCGAGGTGCGTCGCGTGTGCCGCGAGAAGTAGCTAGCCTAGCTTATTACGTCGTTGGAACTGTTTGGTTTCTCTGCTGCTACTTTATAATAGAGATTCCACATGCATGGGCGCGGAGGCTCATCTCCCTGTCGCTCGAGTCCAGATCGACCGCAGAGCGTTAACGGGGCATGCGAGGCACTCTCACATGAATCCACGTGTGTTGTGCAACCTCACCTACTGCCAAGATCCTTGGTATCAGTATTTTGTCTATGATAGTGATATTATGAGTGTTACCGCGCCGGATCAATACCGTACCGGATAGCATCTTGGTAAATGTCACTACGTACCCCTGGGTACATTCTACTCAGCTCATTGCCGTTTTATTAGCTTCAACCTCGTAGTGGTTTTCATTTTTTGCATTGTTTGAGGATATATTATATAGTATATTATTATTAGCTTCAACCTTTTTACATTGTATACCAGGAAGCTGACACCCACACCCGCTGTCCGCCCGCCGGCGGCTTCTTGGGAACCGCACGCCCCCCACCGCCGCTACCCACATCCGCCCCCGCCCTCGGCCGGCACCGGGGGGGCGGCCGAAGCCGCGCCGACCTCCTAGGATGGTGGAGGCGGGTCTCTCCCTGCCCCCGCGGCGGTCGTGGCGTGCCCGTTCTGGGCGGGAATGGAGCTCGGCGGCCATGGATGCGACGGCGGCGCATCCGGGCCCCTTGTGGCCGGATCCGGGCGTGCCTTCCAGCCTGACGGCCGCCAAGGCGAGGTTTGGGCGGTGACGGCAGCGGTGGAGCCCGGGAAGATGATGGTGGCCGGTGGCCGACGGCGGACGCGCCGGGGCGGCGTCGGCGACGCTGCGGCCGCTACCGGAGATGAGGATGGTGAGTCGGTGAGGTGGTGGTGCTTGCTCGCCAACCAGCGTAGGGCGGTGTGGCAGGTGGTGGCCGTGGAAGAGCCAGGAACGGGGTCTTCGGCAAAGGCGGATTGTGAAAAATGCGTAGAGAGGAGTTGCTTTGGTGGGCGCCGCAATGGAGGCCGGGTGTGCCTTGTTGTTGTGCGCGGCGGCATGGGCTTGAAGCTCCAAGCGCGCCGCCTTCATGCGGGGTGGCATGGCGGGGTGGCGCTATCCGACATCGCCTCCCGCTGGGGGACCATGATGGAGCCACAGCTCCTCCAAGACGAAGTCTCTAGGTAACCCTGTCCACCTTGGACGGAGCGACTGTGGCGCTTATTGGTGTCATGCCCTTGGAAGCCGCCGGCTCTAGATACCTTTGCCTTCGCCGATGTTGCCGTCCATTACCTTTGAGCTTCGCCGATGCTGGCTTTTTCCATTGCGTGGTAAGTGTGAAGGGTGTTAGGGCTCTCACCCACTCGAGGAGGTTACTTTCTTGTTGGTGGAGAGGGGTCGCCTGCTTCTATTGTCTCCAAGCTCATGCAAAATGGACCACGGCGGTCGGGCGCTGCTATTGCATGTGTGCGGTTTTGTGGGGTGATGTTGCGGTTGTCGTCTTCTCTACTGTGGTGTTTGTGTAGAGACCGGTGTGTTGATGTCCCAATCCGACCGTTGAGTGGTAACCGCGTTGATGTCTCAATCCAACTAGGTGAGTATAGTTGTTTTTTTTTACTTTTCTTTTGGTAGTTTCCCTTGTACTTCCTAATCTAGAACTCTTCTTTTTTAATATAATCGCAGCTTTTTCCTGCCTCGATTTGTTTCAAAACAAAATTATATTATTATGTTCAAATAGATGTTAGTGTCTATAGTTTCATTTGATAGTATTATAATACAAATCTCTCACATATATATGTTTTATTTATTTACGTGACATAAAAATTGGGTATTCCGAGAATGTCCATAAATATAATATAAAGGGAGCCAGGACGTGCCCACGAGCTTGACTAGCTGCCCGGAGCCCCGTTCCAGATGCCTCCCTCCAGGTACTCCGACGATCTGTCGATCTGATGCTGGCCCTCTCCCTGCCATTGATGCCTTGGGTGGCAAACAGGCAATGCCTGCGTGCCTCACACTGTTCTCAACAGATTCCATATCGGTTTACCAGCTGTGGTATCTCGTTTTTATTATCATCATGCACACAGTCCGAGTCTCCGAGAATCTCGCGCACATTGTGTGAGATCTTTCGGATTTGAAGAATTCAATTTAACCTAGTTTAGACGTGTACTTCAACTGATGCCATCGCTTTGACAACGTGTTTGTAGTATATTTCGTTTTGTTTACTGGCACAGCAATCAGAGAAGAATCGATCACATCGCACCCTGAGATTCTTGTAGATTCATATAACAGGTCTATCAATTTTTGCTTCAGTAACCTCGTGCTTTTTTTTTTTTCTAAAAAAAGAATATCTTAATATCCCAGCTTCGACTAATACATATATCTAATCTTTATTACTACCAACCACACAAAGGCCTAAGCAATCTCAAAAACAAAGTTTTTGAAGCAAAGCAAAAGACGACAAAAGTTCCAAGTGCAACATTTAACACGTAATTCTATTCCCTGAACCGCCATCCGTTTCTTGCAAACACCTCTATCGCAGTTGGATCTCAATCTGCTTTTGCATCCCATCTTCTTCATCTGGCCATCCTCCTCCTTGTAGTGTGAGGACCAGATTCGATCTGGTTCAATATGTCCCTTAAAGATACATGCAAATAAGATGGTGCTATGATTTTGTCAAAGACCACTTCATTTTGATTAACCAAATTGCCCAACTCATCATCAGACCTCGCACTCACTAGAAATTTGGCTTTCAATTTCCCGTTGAACCCTTATAGTAATTAGCTTGTAAACATATCATGTATATATACTGGTCAGGGGTAATAAATTAAAGGAAAACCGGAATCGCTCGCCACACAAATTTAGTAAAAATGATAATCAAAGAATAAAAATTGTATGGAGTCCTCTGGGGAGCAAAAACAAGCATTTCCTATCGCCTTGCCACTAGTCTTGCTAAATTGTCTTTTGTCAAAATTACTATCTTATATAAATACCACAAGAACACCTTGGATTTTATATAAATACCACAAGAATACCATTTTTTTTAGATAATGGATAATATTCCATGCCCGCTTCATCTACCAACGTAGAATCGTGCCAATTATTAGAAATATAAGGCCATAAGCCGGAAAATGAAAAAGAGAAAACCCTCTAGGAGCCCTTAGAAGTCATCCTCGGGCATTCCTCGCTTACAACAAGACGGAGAATACACCACCGCATGCACGGCAAACAACACTAAGAATCTAGGAAGATAACTATGCTAGCACCAACACTAAACACCAATGAGGAATCTTTCCAAAATCGACGTCTCCATCAAGAGCATGACATACAAAGATGTCATCGCTGCTCCAACCAGAAGACCTCGCATCGAATTTCACCCCGAATATCTTCATTGCACCTTGTGCTAGAGAGGAGAGATGACGATCCAACCAGGAAGTGGCACCCACAGCGCCACCGCCATCAAAACACCTAACCGTCCCCAATCAAATCCATACCGTTACCAAATGACCAGCTAAGTAAGACCGCCGCCCGATTTTAACGATGGAGTTCTGGGAGGTGCACCACCATCATGTGCGTGATAAGGCCTTAGTCGGAAATGGCACCGTGATGCGCCCACCTCATACGAGGCCACTACGCCTCCATCACAGCCAGCCAGCGCTCCGAGCTCCTTGAACCGCAGGGATCGATCCGCAGACGAAGCTCAGATACGGTAATCGCCGGGAAGGGTGTTGACGGCCGCTCACGTTAGCCACCCATGTCTTGAAGCCTCAGATCCAACCTCACACCGCCGTCGTCGGGTCTCTCCTATGCTCCTCCGCTCACACCTCCACCT